>OVAX01000692.1:0-68035 GCA_900406405.1 Lepidium africanum
TGTAATCCGTCCCTCCACTTCCGGTGCTGCAGCTGTTGTGCTTTCCATGATCACATCATGTTGACCTTTAAAAAGAGATAATTAAGCGGCATAATCATATAGAGAGGAGAGACTTCTACAAGGTTTTGGTCTGCTCATGGTCTCCGGATTGGTACTGCCTTTTTTCGCAGATGGTGATGTACTACAAGGTGTTTCAATACCTTCTTCTGTATAACAAACACAGTCAATTAAGTAGATAACTTGACACTCATAAGATAAAGAAATGAAAATACTTTTTTATAATCTTTACTAGGAACTTTAATTACAAAACTTGTAACTTTTTAATACTACTACTTACTGAGTTTGCGGAAATTATAAGGCTGAAGTGAAAGTGCATCCGATGAAAACACCAACGAGAGAATCAAAAGAGAAGCAATCCACCACATCTTTCCCTTCATTATTGGGCAAGTTAAGTAAGACTCTATGTATAACATTTGTGTATGTGTGTAATATAGAAATCAGACGTGTGAGCAAGTATCATTATACATATATTACTTACTAATACATTAAGCTTCCCAATGATATCTATCATCCAGCCAGGTTTGTAAAAAGTTTTTCCTAATTATATACTTTTCTTAAAATTGTTTTGAAATATGAAATACACATCACTTCCATTGAAAAGAACATATGAGATGTATGTTGCACGAAAATGTATCTCTAAAATTTTTTGTTTTATCAACAATTGAATCGACAAGGTTATTATAGTCATTACACTTGGAAGAATATGAGGAATTTCTCAAGCATTTTATCACAATAAAATTATATATATAAAGATGTGTGTTTCACGTCCAATGACTCGGGGTATAAAAGACAAGGTCAATTTTACCTAAGTAATTTTATATTAGGCGACAAGTTGGTTCGTTGACAAAAGAAAAAAGAACAAACAAAACATATTGTGATAGCTACTTGTTGTAAGTCATTCATTATCTTTCGAATGTCACTCGTTTCTGCTATTCTTTTCCTCTATATATCTTTCATTATTTACGAAAAAAAATCGAACGTATCATACATGCAAATATTACACACGCACAAGACAATATCAAGTCTTCTACTCAAGAAAACCAACACAATTTTGGAATAACTCCATAATTAACTAAGTTTTTATTACCTCCTTTTAATTGCAGATTATTCTACTTCTTCATCTTGTTTAAAACGAACCGGAACAAATTTGAAGCAATCAGGGGGAAAAAGAAAAAAAAGAAAAGACTCTTAAATAATTCCCAAAGAATCCATTTTCCACCAAATCTGAGAAAATATGTGCAAGAAATTCACTAATGATTGATCTTAAACGGTCCCATCAACTCTCCTCTGTACAAGTAAGCTGTCTCAGATTCCAAAGTCTTAGTCTATTTTGTTTATCAATTGTTCGAACTTGAGTCCGGTGATGATCCATTGCTCTCACTAATAAAGATACTGAGATCATAATTGCCATCATCATTTCTCAATGTTTCTGCATCGGTCTTTAGCTCATCATCATCATCATCATCTCCCGTAGGAAGTAGATATCTGCACACAGGGCATGAGCTATGAAGCTCAAGCCATGGCAACAAACAATCACTATGAAACTTATGCTTACAAGGCATCTCTTTTGCCTCCATTCCAATCTCAAAATCATCCAAACACACAGTACACTGCAACAAACTCTCTTCGATTTTCACCATCGCCAATGCCTCAACTGCTTCTTTTTGAGCCGGAGGTGTCCCATACCTGTTGTTCGGATCGTTATCCGCTAAACTCTGAAGCAACGTCTCGAATCCAGGTCCAATGAAATAGTCACCTAAAGATCCAGAAGGGACAGAAGTTGTGTCAATAGAATCTTGATGAACCCTGATCCTTTGGTTAAAGGAATTGATCAAGACCATAAGCTCGCTATCCGAATTATCCGCATTAGCCTCAAATTCTAGCAACAACCTTGCTCGAATCCCCTGAAGCAGATCAACAATTGCAGCTGAATGTCTTCTCCTTCTCCTCATAATCTCTTCAAGCTGCTGATTTAAATCAACTTCTCCATCATTGTTATGATCGTCATCATTATCATTATCATCATCTTCATCTTCAACAATAAATTCTGAGCCACTCCGATTCATTGTGTGGTGGTCATGATCGTTCATCATCCCCATCAAGATCGGAGCCCAGAGAGAACCTACAGGCTGATGATGATCATTGGTAACAGAAACTTGAGCATTATCCATCTCTTCAACAAATCCAGCGTCACAGGAATTGCAATTGATAAAATCACCGTCAATCACTGGATCCACAAATCGAGAACACATGTGACACCAATACCTAGTCTCTGTTACATCTTCCATAGCTCAATCCTTGTTCTAACCCTCTGCTTGTAGCAAAATATAACACTGAGATTTAACGAAACGTACATCACATGAAATGCAAAAAAAATATCCAACTCTAGAATCAGAGACTTGATCAAACCAGCCAGAAATTTTCTTCTTTATGAAAAAGCTGAGAGAAAGTCAATTAAATCGTTCTAATCATTACACTCACTATCGGGAGATTAGGGATTTCAAACGACAAAATTCAAACAACAGAACACAACCCAGAAATGGAAAACATCAGAGATTTGCCAGTAAGAAGAATCGGAATGAGGTTTATATTGACTTACAATACATACGAGTACTACGACTATCCAAAGATACAGTAGAGTAGAAAACAGTCGAGCGAGAAATGGATTATCGTCGAGAGAAATTCGAAATCGAAGAAGAGAATTTCGTGGTTAGTGTTTGAATACGGCTGAAGATCCACGCAGACTTTTTGAGTCTTTTTATTTTTTATACTCCACTAATTAGTAATAATCAATCCCTTTAATCAGCCTAATAGTCAGATGTGGATAAGTTTCGAAGTTTAGGTCAAAGAATTAATTCGCACGAAATCATATGATATTTGACTGGGCCCAATCACATAAAATTGGATTTCTTAGCACAATCCACATGGGTGGTTCAACATCAGGCCCCACGCCACGGCCAATGTTTGGAATCTTGCATGAAGGTAGGTAGTCTCGATTTCAATAACCCTCAGGCTAAGTCTTGGAGTCTTATAGTAACTTGAAAAATTAAGACGTATACTAAAGCACCAATGCACCTCAAAAGAATGTCTCCTCCATATACAGAAAGGAATGCTGATATGTACAGTCGTAATCCAAATATATCAACCCTACAATCTATACAGTTTCGAGTAAAATGAATGATGTAAAAGGCATGTAAAAAACGGTTCTTACTTGTCACTCAATATGTAAATCTCGTATCTGGTTTCCTCAAATTGGAAACAAAAAATATGGCCTTAGATTGTTGAACGAAATTGTTCGAGTCAGAAAAGCTATCTCCCTGCAAAAGTGACAGAACGAGTTAGAAATTGTGACGCAAATGTGAGAAACTAAGAGGAGATCTAGGTTGGAATGTAAACTAATTTTACCAACACAAGCTTTCTTGAGTGCAAGGATGACTAGTAAAAAGAGCGCTAAGGCTTCTTTCTATGTCTCTATATATGTACCGTGTGAGTATAAAAGCAAACAGAAACAAGGCTTAGTACAATACCAGCCAGGATCGTTAAATGTTGAATGACTCTCAACGGAGACTACAATCAAGTGCCTCCAAGTATCTGGATAAAGGAGAATTATTTCGAGAGGCTTCTGCAGCAGATGATGAGGATCCTTTGTATATGTCTCCAGCTGAATGATACTTAATCACCTGCAAAATGATAAAAAAGACATAAAACCTCCTAGCTCTGGATGTGCAAGTTTTAGTGGAGAACTGAGTAAAGAGAAGCAGCATACTATTATATATTATTAAGACTAATGGGATCTTGTGCGTTTGTGAGACACATGTTGCATCTAACCTAGAGTGCCAAAGAGCTAAAGGCATAGCTGTTATCTAGATAGTATGCTGCACCACTACAGCTTCGAAAAAAGAATCAGAAGTTCAGAACACTCTTTACAAAAGGATATCACATCATTAACGATCTTAACAACGTAACCAAGCATCAGAAATCTGTTTTCTAACGTTCAGAAAACGTTGAAAACAAATGTGTAAAACCTCAAATATAAAGAGTACATAAAAAACGTAAGAGGAGAATATAGGCAGAAAATTGAAAAACCTGTGTTGCCTTGGGCGAAGTGACATTGCTTTGGCCGTCATCAAGCAGAGGAGTATAGCAGGCTGGTTCATGGATAGTGTCTCCCAAGATATCATCAGAACGTGAACGTGGCTTAGCTATAGCAGGAGGCTCTAAGAAGCTATTTCGTAATTCTGGATCACGTGAACGTTGCCTACCTAAAAGAGGAGGTTCTAAGAAGCTAGTTTGTAAATCTGAATCTGATTGACGGTGAAATGAAGTGTCCATAACAGAAGCTCCCAGCCTATAAATCCGAAACCATAACAGAGTGGATGATAGCCTCACAACGAACCCAGCAATTTCCATAGCCATGGTGAGTTTGATAGAAAAGATGTAAGGAGCTTGATACATTTCAGATGACATGTTCCTGCCCAAGACATTTATATTTTGTCAACTATTGGCAGCAGATGAATAGTGGCTCTATAAACAAGCCATAGAAAACTCTTAAAACCAAATATTTTATCCCATTTCTTAATACTCTAGTTTGATCAAGAAAACTAATGATTAGAGTATTAAGAAGTTGGATCTTTGTAACAACTTAAACAAGCCACATAAATCTCTTCAAACCAAATATTTAATCAAGATTACAAAGCAAGGTTGTTCCGAAGATAGTACCATACCAAATCTCTTTGGAGAACAGTACGAACCATGAGATATCAAGAAGAATGGCGCAGATAAGAAGAACTGCGTAGGTCCGGACAAGACTCTGGCTATTGCTCTCGATTGCCACTAGAGCAAATAACGCAATCGCCAAATTTATTAGTAAGACTCCATTGTATAGTGCCCCTAGTGAACCGATCAAAGCACACCCTATCTGAAACCATTGTTACAAATGATTCATAAGGATGAGTTTATGCATATGTGACCTCACAAGAAAATAATTAACTCCAAAATCGACAGAAGAATCGAAGAACCCTAGGTGACTAGGTCTAATATAGATACGAAACATTCACAATGTAAAGGCGAAAATCGGAGGAATGAAACAACCACAAAGCTATTACACATTTACCTGAGCGTAAATAAGGATCACGACGTGAGATTGAAGCCTAGCATAGTCGCGAAGCCAATTATGAATTCGATTTCGTAACGAACAACAAGGCATCGTAAAAATCTGAACCTCGCTACTCTCGTTACTTGTCACTCCGACGTCTCTTCATTACCAAAATGGCCGTTAGATTCTGATGTCAAATTCCAATTTCGACGAGCGAAGCACACATAAACCGAGAGAAATAGAGAGGAAGACGACGAAGCAACGACGGCTGGAAATTTTCGTGAGGGAGAGAGTAAATAGATTCTTTGGCGGGATCGCGTTGCAGAAGAGGAAAGAAAGAAAAAGAAATATTCTTAGCTGGAGAAATTTATAAATCGTAACGAAGTTAAAGATTTGAGGAGGTTTCCGTTTTCGTTTGTTGTTCAGTGACAGCTAAACGGAGTGAGAAATTGGGCCGTATTGGAAATCTTTAAGAGCCTAGTCCAGCCCAAATATCCAGACCGGTTATTATCTTCACTAACCAAAACCGGTAACTTCGGTTATTGATTTGTTTGTTTCGAAACGACGTCGTTAACACCCTACATTAGTCGACATCTCTCCTTTCGAGGATCGGTGATATGAATCTGTCCTTTCGTTGGATTTGAAAGTTTATACAAAAATCTATTGATCCGTCAATTTCTGTCAGCGATCTGTGTACTCTAGGTTTGTGATCATCTTGATTATTCTGATTGTTTGTTAGGCTTACGAATTGTTTGATCGATTTCTTTGTTTTATCCGGTAGGATTGATCGACGACGAAAATGATGAAGATGCAGATTGGTTTGGCGTTTTTGGTGGTTCTCTCTGTTTCTTCCCTCTTTGAATTTGGATTGGCTTCTCCTAATACCGTTCCCGCTTTCCTATGGTCTCCGCATCTCCAGTTATGCATCGCTCTCTTTCTCCATCCTTCTCGTTCTCTCCGAGGATTTACAAATTTACCTGCATTAGGATGTCTTTTGTGGCGATTTTCTAGTTTCTGGTCTCAATTTGATAGATAGGGAATTATTTAATAAGCTTAAGAGTTGTGATGAATTGTTTATGTGATGTGTATTCGAACTGCGCGAGTTGTGGTTAAGATTATATGTTTAATTAGTTTTACCTGAATCTCAAAATCAGGTCTTCTAATGGTGAAGTGGACGAGGCTGTAAATTATCAGGTCATATCTGCAAAGGATCTTGTAGGTTCCGTTTTCACTCGAGGAGGCTGGTCAAACTTTCTGGTATGGTTTCTTCTTATGTTCTTATGATTTTCAATTTTACACCTCACTGGATGTCGAATGGTTTTCTTATTGTCATTTTACTGTCTCCTTTGTGTAGTGCTCAGAGAAGAAACTTGAGCAACCTGTTGATGTCGCACTTGTATTTATAGGCAGAGAGGTAAGACTGTATTTCCTTTTATATTTGTGATAAATCTATTATGTCAATTCTGTGTGAGTGAATTATGCGGGGGACTCGTTTTAGCAGTGGCATAAATGATTATCGGGATCTTTGATTTCTTGATGTGATACTGTGAAGAAACCTATGTCTTTGATATTCCAAGAAATAAAGCGTCTCTGATCTGTGTCTTCCTCTTCTGTGTTATTCTAAGAATTCTACTTTTCACTTTCCACCTACAGTTACTGTCTTCTGATGTTTCTTCAAAAAGGAACTCCGACCCTACCCTTGTTAACACATTGAATGTAAGTGCAAGTTTTTCTTTCTCCAACACAGAAATTTGAATTTACCTACATAACACAGATCTCTGACATAGTTGTCATTTTTTAACCTCTCAGTGCTCTAACATTCAAGTCTTTGTTTCAACAGAATCTATTTACAGCTTCCAACTTCTCATTGGCGTTCCCATATATTGCTGCGCCTGAGGAAGAGAGGATGGAGAATTTGTTACTTTCAGGGCTTAAAGAGGCTTGTCCCAACAATGTAGGAGTCAGCAATATTGTGTTCTCAGATTCGTGCTTTGTTGAGGATGGAACAATTCAGACACTATCAGACTTGCAGTCTTTCAAAGTAATACTCATGCTCTTATTTTTTCTCTAATACTTCCATGCCTATTCGATTGTATCACCTCTTTAATTCACTTCTAATTACTCGTAAATAATTCACAGGATCACTTGCTTTCTAGAAGAGAAACAAGGAAAGAAGGAGAAACTGACTTGGTTGTGCTCTGTTCTGAGGGTTCTGAATCAAATAGTAAAGCTGGCGAGACACATACAGAGCGTAAGTGGAAAGATCATTATTGCAAAATAAATTTTAACAATTAGATCATTTGAGAACAAGGAACTAAAGCAATTCTTTGACCTATTCTGCAGGTGAAAGCGTCTTGGAACTTGTCAGTTCTGTAGAACAATCTGGCAGTAGATATACAGCTCTTTATGTCTCTGATCCTTATTGGTACACATCTTACAAAACTCTTCAAAGGTTTTTAGCTGAAACTGGTAGCGGAAACAGCACATCTGTGGCTGCAACCACCTGTGATGAACTGTGCAAATTTAAAGCATCTCTTTTGGAGGGCATACTAGTGGTGATTACTATTTTTACTCTTATGTTACGCTTCTGACTTTCGTTTTCATCATAGAATTGACAAGTTTAAGGAGCATCTTGGTCACTTATAAGCTTGAAGCTGATATAAATCCATGTGTTAAGATTTTGTTAGAGAGCCCTCGATTATGTCTCTTTCTGATCAGATTTATCTTTTTTGCAGGGAATCGTTTTTCTTCTCATCTTGATAAGTGGACTTTGTTGTATGGCCGGTATCGATACACCAACTAGATTCGAGACTCCACAAGATTCTTAAGCTATAGGTGTTTGACTCCTTGAGCCATCCCCACCTTTTGCTTTGCTTTTGATGGGTCTTTTCTTGTGCATAGTGGGCATTGTGAAAGGAGGTGCTTCAATGTCAATTTGTTACATTACTTTTTTATATAAAAAACACGAAATCTGCATATGCGATCAAATCCCTTTGTACCATTTATTCATCTTGTTTGTGAGTCTTCTTTCTTTAAACGTTATTATAAATTAATAAATGGAGAACAGAGAATCAAAACCAGAGATTAGTATTTTCAGAAATTTTGATTCTTTTATATTAATTTACATGTAATAATATTATAAGATAAAGGTGTAATTTGCAGAGCTATCGTTGTCGTATTGTATTCGTATCAAATTGGGGATTTGGACATAGATTTGCTTTTAAAACTTCAGGACACCACCGATGTCGGTAGAGTCAGAGTGGTAGGACATCTTTTACCATTATTTCTGCACTTTTTTTGGGTTGAGAGAAAGTTAACAGGACAAAATGATTCAAGAGAAATTGCATAGAATTAAAGTGGTAGTTCTATGGTTTTAATTTTAATTTTTACTATACTGTAAATTTGTTCTATAGTCAATACTATGCAAAATCATCATCATAAGTTGGGGTCCTTATGGTCCCAACTTGGACCTAATGACAAAGTCATAAAAGATCAAATCTTTCAGATTCGTTGGTTGACCTCTCTTTCACCACAAAGAAGAGTATAAGGAATCAAAAGCCACTCAAAACGAACGTTTATTTTTTTGACATAATACTATTCTTATTCCTCATTGTCAAAATATATACATCACTATATATATTCGTGTAATTGAGTTGTGAACAATTTTCGTTTGTTCGTTTTGTTTACGCGAACATAGTTCCGTAAGCATCATTTTAGAGACATTATTTTTGATCAAACATAAAGCTTAGTTTGATAATAGCAATATTTTTGTGTCGCCGTCGCCGTTCGAATTCTACTATGTATATAGTATATAGTACATTTCTCCACAAGGATGCGCAATTCGCTAAATCAATTTTTACTTGGCCACAGAGTCTGAGCATACCAACAAGTATCAGAGTGTGGACACTCATTGCTCTCAAATCTAGGGGAGATTAAGACCAAAAGCCCGAACTTCCTAACTAATAAAAAGTAAAAAACAAATGGTAATATGTAGTACATATAATTAACAAAAGAAAAAAAAAAACTATTTCTTTTGGTAAACTGATAATTTTAAGTGACTATCTTTTACAATTTGTAGGGGTTTTACATCATCCACTATAATAAATGTGAATCTTTAACATTAAAACTCGACCCATTATTATTTTTTGACTGTACATCTTTCCATGATCAACTAGCTCATATGAATATTCTAAGTTCAAATATGAGAACCTTGGATACTAAAATAAACCTTGATCACTTGATCAATATTATAAGAATAAATATAGAAAGGATAGTTTAGTCATTGTATAATCTCTAAAGTATCTCGAATATATATATGTAATTGTGTACAACATAATGCATTTATTGAGTATTCAATCTTATATAATCTTATATGTATCAGAATATTCGATACCATAATTTTTTTTATTACCTCCACTCTTTTCAAACTCACAGCAATAGCTGCCAACAACTCTCCCACCCCTCCTCAAGAAACAATTTTTGGTTTCTAAAACCAATAGCGTCACAAACATCAACATGACCAAACTGAATGCGTTAAACTTCTTGATGTGGAGTCGTCAGATTCATACCTTACTCGATGGGTATGAATTGGCTGGCTATCTCAATGGATCTATTCCGTTTCCAACAATTATTCACACCACTTCTAATGGCACTATATCCAATCCTACTTATTAGATCTTGAAAAGACAAGATCGTCTCATTTACAGTGCGTTATTAAAAGCTATAATCAATGCTATATAACCTATCATCTCGACCATCAATACCTCTGGAGAAATTTGGTCGACTCTTTCTGCAACATACGCAAAACCAAGTCGTGGTCATATGAAGCAAATCTGCCAACAAAAATTAAGAATTATGTTTTTATGTACCAAACATGCATAAGAATCTCATTTCAATTCATAAGTTGTGCAATATTAATCATGTTCCGGTTGAATTCTCTCGAAAATCTTTTCATGTGAAGGATCTTAGCACGGGAGCCCGGTTGTACCAAGACAGAGCTGAACACAATTTGTATCAGTGGCCGCACTAATTCACTATTCTCTATGCATCTCCATCACCAAAAGTTACACTTTAGTCTTGGCATTCACGGCTGGGACATCCAACCTAACCTATTTTAAATTCGATTGTAGCACAATACTCTTTACCTATTTCCAATTCCAATAATATATATACATATATATATATATATTTTTTTTTTGCTCATATTGTCTTCTCAATAAAACACACAAACAACCTTTCTTCCAAAACACCATAAAATCAGTTGATCACCACACAAGATATACCTGAATCTACCCACTACAAAGAAAATCCTAACTCTATGAGACTTTCCTCGCAAATAAAGCACTAGTGGGGAACTAGTTTCAGATACGTATTGGTACCTTATACTCCAACAATGTTGGAGAATTTCTGGTTTTGCACCAATTCTTAGCCACACATGGAATTACTCACTTCACCACTTCACCATATCACCACATACGCATGAATATAATGTAATCTTAGAGCGGAAACATCATCATATAGTTGAAACTAGCTTGACTATGTTAACCACTACAATAATTATGAAGCATTACAGGTCTTATGCTTTTGCATCGGCTGTATACCTCATCAATCGAATGCTAAATTCTGTTTTTAATGACATTTCACCATATCAGAAACTCTTAAACCAGGTGACAAATTTTATGGAGCTCAGGGTGTAAGGGTGTATCTGTTTCTTGTGGCTCAGACAATGCTCAACACAAATTAAATTCACGATCCAATGAATTTATCTTCTTAGGTTACTCTCTGACTCAGAGTGGATATATCTGCCTTGATACTAAAACTGGTCGGATGTATACTTCTTGACATGTACGATTTGTGGATACAATGTTTCTCTTTCACAAGCTCTAGGATCTGACCACCACACCTGAAGAAGTTACGTTCTCTCTACCAATAATTGATGCTCTTGAATACTTGAACCCAACCACGACCTCTCACCAATCGCCAGCTTAGCTTATGTCGCTTGTGCCCACATGCTCATCTCCTCACCACAAAGAAGGTCTGTCACCTCCTCAACCTTCATGATTTGAATTGCAATCGCCATCACCACCTAATGTTCCACCTCGAGTCCAAATGGGCCATAATGAAGAAACATACCCAAATCCGCAAATAGATACACTAGTTGACAATGCTGAAAGTTAACAAGCTCCACAATGACAATCAGAAACATGCCCAACTTCTGAGAATGTGGACTGAACATCAATCACTAGCCCATATACTTTATATTCTCTGATGAACGTACATCCGATGAAGACAAGAGCAAAGAACCATATTCGAAAACCACAAGTTTGAAAGAATCTCTATGCTGTTAAGATGCCTAAGTCGATGGAACCTAAAAATATGACTCAAGCTTTGAAAGATCCCAATTGGCAAGTTACTATAATTGATGGAAGTCAATGCTCAACTTCGTAATCATACATCATATTTGGTCCCTCCAGAACCTCATCAAAATGTCATCCATATTAAGTGGATATTCACACTAAAATACTGATATGATGGTTCTATTGATATGTATAAGGTATGTTTAATGGCCAAAGGTTTCAACCAGCAATATGGGAAGGATTAATCCAAGACTTTAGTCCGATTGTTAAAACCACAACTATTCAAGCTCTCTTTGAAATTGTAGTGAGTCAAAACTAGGACATCAAGCAACTAGATGTTAACAATGATTTCATATAAGGTAATCTAAATGATGAATTTATGTGTCTCAACCTCTGGGATTCGTGGATAAAGACCGACCACATCACCACTACAAGAAAAAATTTGTATTGATACAGAATATTTCGTCACAATAACACATATTTCATCACAATATGAAGATACTGTTACGAATTTGTGACAATTTGTAAATAGTTGCAATACAAGTGTTACAAATGCATATTAGTAACAAAAACATCACAATATACTCGTGACAAATAAATCTAGTAACAATTTTGTCACAAATCTTTACAGAATAAAGTTACAATGATTTGTAACAAAAAAATTCGTAACAAAATTGTATATAAAACATCACAAATTATTACTAATATTCATAGTCACAATACAATTATCACAATATATCAAATTTTTTGTAGTGCACATTTGTCGGCTCAGGAAAGCTCTTTACGTATTAAAATAAGCTCCGAGAGCCTGGTATGAAGAACTAAAGGTTTTGTTTTCTTACATCTTGAGTTTCAAATTTTTGTTGCAGATGCGAGTGTGTTTATACTCAATACGGGTTCCAATCTCCTGTACACTCTAGTTTACATAGATGACATAATAGTATTGGATAGTTTTTCAACATTGGTGACACAATTCATTGCAATTCTGGGTACATGGTTTTCTTTGAAGAATATGGGTGACATTCATTTCCTTTTGGACATAGAAGTCACTCGTACAACCAAAGGTATGCACTTGATGCAGAAACGTTATATTTTGGATTTGCTGCAAAGGACAAACATGGTAGATGCCCAACCAAGTGCAACACCGATGTCACCGAAACCAAAATTCACGGTTACTTCTGGGAGTCCTCTTAAAGATGCATTTGAGTACATACTACTATTGGAAGCTTACAATAGCTATCCTTCACAAGAGCAGTTTTGTCCTATGCTATGAAAAATTGTCACGGTTTATGCATTGTCCTACTGATTTACATTGGCAAGGAATCAAGCATGCACTGTAGTATCTTGTTGTTACAATCACTCACAGTGTTTACATACGACATGACGCTTCTCCTTCAATTCATGCCTTCTCCGATGCAGACTAGGTCGGTGATCCCTATAACTTTGTCTCTACAAACATGTATGTAGTTTACCTTGGTGGAACACCTATTTCTTGGTCTTCAAAGTAACAAGATAGAGTAGCTTGGAGCTCTACCGAAGCTGAATACCGCAATTGCTACCACAACATTCAAACTCAGTTGGATTTGTTCATTACTGTTAGAACTACATATCCTATTACCTTCCACACTGATGATTTATTGTGAGAACATGGGGGCCCCTTATCTATGTGAAAATCAGATGGTTCATTCCTAGATGAAACATATTACACTTGACTATCAATCAGTGAGATATAACATTCGATCATGAGCTTTGCGAGCGGTATATATATCAACTAAGGATCAGCTGGCAATGCACTCACCAAAGCTCTACCTCATCCATGGTTTCAAGATATTCAAAGTAAAATTGGAGTTACGGACTTATCTCCATCTCGAAAAAGTATATAAAAGTAAATATGGAAAAATAATCTAATACCTAGTATATGTCGTGTGTATATATATATATATGTAATTATGTACAACATAATACTAGCCCTGTCCAATTCGGGTATCAGATCGGGTTCAGTTCGGATTATTTGGGTTACAAGTTATTCGGTAAAACAATTGAGTTACCAAATTAAACCCAAATCTATATTGGATCGGGTCAGATCAGATTTTAATCGGTTTTGGATTTTGGTAAACCTAGATAGATAGATTCTCTTTTGCTTATGAAGGCAAAAGTGGAGTTGAGTTACATGCTCTAAAAAACAAGTGAAAATTTGCAGAAACAAAACAAGATTAAACAAAAAAATTATAAACCTAATTTGGTTTTTCAATAAATATGATAGGAAAAAAAAGAGAGGGAAGCACATGAAAAGAGTCATAGGGGAAAGAGCCTCAAGAGCACTGAAAATGGAAATCCCATCAATCTGCCACTCCACCAACTGACATCACATTCTTCCTATTTTTTTCTTCTTCTAATATTTAGTACTTAAAACTCAAATATTAAGACCAATCTTAAATAACTTGTTTTTGTTTTTCCTTACGTAAATCTCGTATAATGTTTCATTTCCTATTATAGTTTTCTTTTTCTATTCAACTATTTGTTTTTTTTCTGCTTTTCTACGCAACTGTCTGTTACTCTTTAACGTAAGACGTAATCGGTATCATATTATGTTAAATTAAGTACTCCATATTTTGTAAAGTATAAAAAAATGTACGGCCACGCAAGTGACCTACTCGAGCAGTTCCTTTTGATATTTTCGATAACTTTGAGATTCCACGTTCTGATTTGTGTATGCATATTTGTTTTTTAAAGAAACAAAAACAAAAAGATATACCCATTACTTAAAAATTCAAATAATATAATCTTTTAACTCTTTATCAAATAAAAGTGCCCTTTCGAGTACTTGTCGGGATAACTAAGGGTACACGTAAATATTAAGATTCCTTTCTTCTTTTCAAAATTCTTTTCTATTTCTCTCCCATACATTTATAATTTTCTGGTGAGTTACATTTTCTTAGTAAGTACTAAAATTAGAAACTTATGCTTCCTCTCAACTTACCAAAACCAGCTCTATTTTGTGTATGTGGGTCTTCTTCCTCATCATACCTCCCACGTTTTTAAAAACACATATTATTCACTTCTCTTTGCTCAAAGAGAATCTATTTACCTAGGTTTACCAAAACCTTCTCGAGCTTATTAAAAGCTCTAAAAGTTTCAAATATATTAAATATATTAGAGCTCTTTGATGGTTTATTAATTTAGATTTTAAATGTTGAATACATTTTAAAAAATGTAGATAATATACATGATGCATAACATACATCTAAAATAAAATATTTTGATTTTTCCATCACAAATTTACAGTATCTATGATATTTTATATTCATATATTATATATAATTTAAATTATACGATTAAACAATATATTAAAATATTTTAACTCACAAAAATAATATTAACTTTTTGATTAATTGTCATAGATGCCTCATCTATCTCATGTTATTTTACCTTTAAATATATAACTAAACACTTTTATTAAATTTTCATATAATAAGTTTAAGAATATATTTTATCTATATGACTACGTGAAGATTAAAATTTTGATAATAGGTTGTAAAGATTTATAGAAGACATTTTTGATTTTAGGATTATAAATTTTGTGTTTAGATGAATTAAGTAAAAAAAAATTGCAGATCGGGAGAACAATAGAAAAGATTACATGTCAACTTTTTTTTTTTTTTAATTCTGTATACATATCAATATATTTTATAAATTTTTTTCGCAAAAAGAAATATGTAATGCAAGTGACCTTTAACCTAGTAACTCGTGGTAAGTCTACTAAAGACAGGCACACTTGCATGTCGGGGAATCGAGTATTATTGTCTGCATTATGCAGAAATCTGGCTAACGAGCCGGTTAGTTGTAACTTAATGTTGACAAAAAAAAAAATGTGTACGAATGACAACTAAAATTATAGATGAGTTGAACTGCATTTAATCTAAAGATGAATTGTCAATTATTCAAAGCCTTAAAGAGAATCCAAATTTATGAAACTTCAAATATTTTATTAAATAATATGAAAATGCATTTGGTCTTAATGTCTACCGTCTTTTCTATTAAAACTTATTTTATAAAACTGTGTAATATTATATAATAGAATTAAAAGGTTGATTTGAGTTATGTTGGTCAATTCCTTTCAAATACGAAATTGTTAATTATTTGAGTTATGAATTAAGATTTATAGATTATAAATATATATATATATATATATATATATATATTATTAAAAAGTTAATAAGTTTCAAAGATGTATATATGAATGAGTATATGTGAATGTGGGTCCATATCTTTTAATGGCATCTGTTAAAGCTGTAAAGCTTTTTTTGCACTAGAAAACTAATATTATGAGGATGGAGAGCATGGATGAACCTTATCTCTTTAGTTAATTTCTTTTCTTTTTTCCAAATCCCATTACATATTAGAAAAAATTGTCTATTATAAGTCTTTAAATATTTTTATTATTACAGCTGGTTTTATTTTCCTTATAAATCCAAGGGGGCTTTTGCATATCTAACTTCTTGGGGCCATCAATGAATATAATTAATGCATAATAATATTTCTCTATATTCAATTTTAATTATATTATTCTCTTTCATCTCTCCTATTAATATAATTTCAGTCAAAATAGACATAGGTTTGAGCCAAGGATCTCTACACCGTCTTCTATATAAACCCAGAGCGAGTGAGTCCTTTAGTATTCATAACCATCCATATATATACACAATACATATCTATCTATCTCCTCTTCCACCTCTATTCTTAAATTCCAGAAAAAAATATATATATTACATACTTTTTTTTTAGTTTGTGGTTTACATATACAAGTATAGTTAAGTGAGTATAATGAAAAGCGTAAGTGGCGAAAGTAGTATGCAGCCAAGGATGACTTGCCGATTTGATTAACTGATCATCATTATTTTTTTGTTGATTATTTGTTTATACTCTTCTTAATAAATACATTTTTTTATAGTTTTGAATTCTTCTGTTGAAGAACTCAGGAAGAAATTAGGATAGATTTATGATTCCGTACGTATTGAATTCAAAATAGTGAAAAAAGTAATAAGATCGGCAAGTTGTCCTTGGCTACACGTTACTTTGTGTCGCGCATAGTTGTTAACGTTGTGAAGATATCTTGAGAACTCAAGCTCAGCATCACAATGCAGAACAAAGGTAAGCTTCATGGTTTATATTAATATTTGTTTTCCTTTGTTTATAACAAAACTTAATTCTTGCAATATTGAACAAAAAATGTTTCTGTAATTAATTAACATGTTTAATTATTGTATCCTTGGCTAATAAGAACTTGCATTCTTTTGTAAATTCATTGATGAATTATTGATTTATTTTACGGTGAATAATGATTTTTTTTTTGATAACTAATAAAGATTAATTTTTAAGGATTGTATTTATGGATCTCTCTGTTCTTTTTTTTTTTTTTTTGGCCCTCGGATCTATCTGTTCAACACGTGGTTTTCACACTAGTATAAAAAACGACATATGTATGTTGAGCATTTTTTTTTGTTTGTATTTCTGCCAGATTTAGAAACTATTTGTAAAATTGTTGCCAACACAAAAACAATGGGCAATTCAACGAGCTGATAAATAAGTTTTTTTGTTTTTGTTTTTTTTTTCTTTTGTACTATTCCTGATTATAATTTTTTGAAACGTTTTTACAAGGTAAAATGATGTGATAGTAAAACTGTAATTACTATGTAAACACTATAACATAAAATCTAAAACAATTTTACAAATCTAAATATTTTTTTTTTGTATTTTTCTTTTGCACTATTCCTGATTATAAATTTTTGAAACGTTTTTATATGGTAAAATGATGTGATAGTAAAACTGTAATTACTATGTAAACACTATAACATAAAATAAAATCTAAAATAATTTTACAAATCTATGCCATCAGACCAGTGGACAAAAAATACAAATTTTACAACTAGGTAATAATACTTTATCAAAAAAAAAATCCATGTAATAATAAAAACCTTAATAATTGTGTACTGAAAGGAGAAAAAAAGGCGTCACTTCTTCGGATCGCATCGTCACAATACACGCGCGCGTGAACTTTCTTATCTCTTTGTCTGACTATGACCTCATGCGTCTACAAGGTTTTACTCGCAGATGAGCGATGAAGAGTTACTGTGTCACACTTGCTTGCGGAGGAATTTAACATTTCAGGTGATTTAGGGTTTATTTCGATATAAATTTCCTCCCTTTTCTCTGAGAATTTTGGTCATTATAGGTTTCGCGAATCCAATCTATGTAGCAACAAGTCAAACTTCGATTCCTCTGCTTTCACACAAAAGATCAAGCTTTGAATTATAATCTGTCCTGCATGAATCCAAAATTTTAGTCTCTTATTTGCTAGAATGGTTTCTTAATCAGGGTTTAAGTGAGTTTTCTTTTCAGTTTAATTTACTCATCGATTTGATCGAGTATTTATACTCGACGGATTCATAGTCTATCCGCGATGATATGTGGTAATAAGTAACACGATCTCTTTCTGATTAAGCTCTTTAGAATTGGAAGAGTGTTAGATTATGTAAAGCTAATTTAGGTTTACTCTATATAGCAGTAGGGGAAAATAAAAGAATTGGATGTATAGTTAAATGATATATAGTATTTTAATGAAATTAGGAAAGGGTTAATTAATGAAGTGATACAGTGGTTTGGAAAGTAGAATTTACATATAAATTAAAAAAAACTTTGTCGAAGTGATTAAATGGTGTAAGTTGCAGGTAATGGCAAGCCCTTGACGATGCCGCAGAGATTGGCGTTGGGTGGGATGTTGTATTCATCTCTTAGTGATTTTTCAGGTGAAAGGACACTAACGTACAATTGCTGGCCCAAGTATCTTCTTTCCCAGTTTTCTGATCTGATGTTCCACATACCGGCATTGTCGAATGTCAAGAGAATAGCTGACCAGGACTTAGGGAACACTTGCACGGTGTGTCTGCTAACTGCATCGAGCAAGTTGTAGTTGTTTCTCTTCTCTGGTGTCCATGTTCCTGGCTCAGAACTGTTGAACAAATTAATTAATGTTAGGAATCTCATTAATGTATAGTAATTGCGTTTTGGTATATGGCTAGGAAGGAAAAAGGGGCTTACGCGACTGCAAAGAAAGAGTAACCATCCAAATGGAATGATTGCATGCTTCTCTCGTGGTTCTCGAAGACTATTTCGACAAAGGTACGGTAAGTGATGTTGAGGACATTGGGCTCGACGGTTAGTGTTGTGATCTTGGCTGCTGGTTCGTCCTTGATGACGTTGTACTTGAAGACCTTCTCGGAAAATCCGAAGTACTCAGCAAGCTTCAAGGGAGTCTCGGTGTCAACGTGTGATACACCGTTGAACCCAAACCTGATCTTTCCATTCACCAAGTTCTTGGTGTTGGCAAGCTTGATGGTACGGGTGATATTGATCTTTCCGTAGTGGTATGATCCTTGTGGGTTAGGTCTAGCAGCGCTGGCGGTAAGGTTCCATCTGAAGGATCTGAACTGGTTAAGAGACCAAGCCCAACCGACTGGAGCCTTTGGGAGCTCAGTTGAAACCTCAACGTTGCTTCCTTCGTAGCTCATCACACCGACAGTGCTCACTTCCTTCTTGAGGAACCTAGTGGATGCTACCATGTAGTAGTTCTTGGGCTCTTGGTCAGCGGTCACCAGCACTGAAAAGCACTGTCCGACATGAACATCAAGAGACTCGTAGTCGTTCTGGATAACGTGAGAGCCTTCCATCTCAACAAGCTTCATTTTGTGTCCTTGGATCCTGAAGTTAAGAGTGGATTTGAATCCAACATTGCAAATCCTGTACTTGTAAGTCTTTCCAGGCTTCAGGGTGAAGAGTGGCTCGTTCTTTCCGCCAACTTTGCCGGATTTCCCGTTAATGAGAACACCATCAGGAGATCCGAGAGTGCGGCCACTGTCAAGGAAGTTCTTGAGAGCTGTGTGGCTCTTGGTGTACCAGTCGTTGATGAGGATGGTGTGGTCATCTTCAGGGTCAGCATAAGGGACCGGGATGAGGAGACGGCTGTTAACACGGAGTCCACCGAAACCACCTGCGAAGCGGTGGAGAGCGGTGGATGGGTAGTAGAAGTAGCTACCAATCTGGTCCTTTGGCTGGAAATGGTACGTGAAGTTGGTGCCTGGTGCGATTGGGCATGAAGTCCCAGTTACACCATCTTGCCATGAGTTCTTTCTGTGCTGGATACCACTCCTGCAAAGAATCTATAGTCAGGACTAAACATTCAAAGGTACAATGAAGACTAGTCGTAATTAACTGTGGCCTTAAAACCAAACCTAACGCAAAACATATCTTTATATATTCAAAATGGAACCAAAATGTCTTTTATAAAACGAGGTAGGGTAAAGTACGAACCAGGTCAAGAGGAAAGGCTCATCGAGGTTGTTGAAGACATTGATGACGATGTTGTTGTTGGAGGTCGAGTTTAGGTTGGGACCAGGGAACTGTCCGTTGATGAGAATCACCTGTTGAGGAATTCCGAGAGGCGAGGCGGTTCCATAGGTCACGTTCCATGTGTAATGGAAGTAAGGATCGCCGGCGTTAACTATCGCCACCGTGGAGGCGAGGCACACCAACACCGTCAAAAGCCTACCACCCTGCATTATATATTTTCTACTTCTTTTTATTTTTTTTATGTAATATATTAACCCTTTCCTATATAAAAATTATATATAATAATTGTTCCCAAAAGCAAGAAGAAATTATCTTCTCTTGCTCTTAGACGAGTCTTTTTTGGTGATGTTGTGATAAACTATTTATGCAGGCATAGGTACCTTGGTTTACACGGAATCGTCGCCTTTTTTCACGTTGCATCTCTAATTCTCTTTTTTATAAAAATTCTATTTTTGAATCTCTCCTTTTTTGTTCCTTAGGTTTTCGATTTTTTGAACGACCAGACAACTCGGACCGTCTTCTAATATTGGAATTATCTCTAACGATGCCAAATTACCTACCCGCAGGTGCCATCAACTGATTTTATTTCTTCTTCTAACTTCAGCTTCGGTTGATTATTATAACACGGAGACAAAATATTAAATATGGTCGCGTACAAAGTTACATGAGTTACCGACTTCCTATCTTTGTAACTTTAAAATTTAAAACACTTGCATGTTATTCAAAAATTAAAGAGTAACTTTATAGAACTCTACATAAATGTTCATTTTTCTCTTTCCATTTATTCCTTCGTTATATAGATCAACACCACATTGATCAACATGTAAAAATATATATACCTCCCTAATTCCAATGTCGAACGAAGAGATTGGATTCTCTCGATTCCAACATAATCAAAGCCCAAGATTGGATTCTCTCGATTCCAACATAATCAAAGCCCAAGATCGAACTGATGCTCGGATAAATTTAATGGAGGGTGTTTTTGAGTTCAAAACTCACTGCTCTTGATTCTAGATTCTTTTCTCTTGAATCTTTTATCCGTCAAATGGATGCTATTCAACAAGCTTCTTCTTCTACGTAGCCACTCTGAATCTTGCTATTGTTTATGATATTCAGAACTCTTTTCCTTTTTCCGTTCGTGATTGATCAGGTTTCAGATCCTCCTTGTCTAGATAATGTTGTTTCTCCTTTAACTCATGGTTTGACTTCAATTTCTCATCCTCCTATCGCTCATTCTTCTGACGAAATGATTTCCGTAGACAGATGTTGATAGGTGCCTCGGATGAGAAACCTTCGGATATGATTCCAACGTCTCGACCTTGGTGAGTCCGAAACGACGAAAACTGGGTGTTGGCAGAATAGCGTAGCGAGATCCACAAAGGACGTGATGAATCCTTTGATACTCAAGTCGGTTCAACCTTGGAATCCTCACAAGGAAGAACTCGTCACTCGTCTTGAATCCTCAAAGAGAAGTGGCGGAACTGTTTTAGAAGAAAACATGATCTTTATTAATAACTTGTGAAAAATACAAATGCCAAAGGAACCTTATATAATGGTTCGGTGGCTTAGGGGCCTTCAATGGGCAATTATTACACAATCTTAGTCATAAAGACGGAATCAAATCAGAATCAAACAAAGAAGGAAATAAGTGGCGCAACACTTTTAACAAAACGGGAAACAAATCGAAAAATAATAAATACCGTAGATCACGTGAATCAAAGTGTTGATCTCGGACTTAATGCGGTGGGGCCGAGACCGTACCTGCAATCAAGGAAACCGTAAAGTACATACGTACCTAGGCCGGTCCGAGGGTTGGAGGCGAGTAGGCCGCGGCTGGCGTAGTGCTGTTCGCGATCCATGCTGTGTTGGTCGCGGCCTGCGTAGTACTGATCGCGATCCGGGCTGTGCTGGTCGCGGCCTGCGTAGTGCTGGTCGCGATCCAGACTGTGCTGGTCGCGGCCGGGATGGAGCTGTCCAAGTTGTTGTTGGCGGCGGCAACCTCTTCTTCGTCAGGCCGTTGTAGTGCTAGTTGGTTCAGGTCCGTCTTGGCTATAGGCTCAATCATGTTGAGCAGCATCCCGATAGATTCGACGAACTTGTCTCGGACGGTCTTCGTCCGGCTTCGGGTTTCCGGTCCGGGATGGACAGTTGGAATGTTCTGGATGGCCGCCGTGATTAGGAAGCTGTGGCTAATGGCCTCATCAGATGTGATACATCAACTAGAAAGATTAAGATGCCAATATTTGAAGGTATCAATGCTTTTGGTTGGTTAGCTCGGGTTAAGCATTTTTTCTGTGTAGGTAACTATCGTGAGGAGGAGAAACTGAGAATGGTTTATTTAAGTCTTGAAGGCCGTGTTCTTAGCTGCTATAATTGGGGGATTACTCGTCATCGTTTTCTCTCTTGATCTGATTTCAAGACATAATTGTTGCATCAATGTTGTGCGCAAAGTACTCCTGGTGGTCGATTGTTTGCTTTAGAGCTGTTGGGTACTTTAGCTGAGTTCATTACTGAATTCCGTGAACTCTCTTCTCAAACTCCTCACTTGACTGAGTTGGATTTGGAACACATATTTTTTAATGGATTGAAACCTGCTCTTCAAGACTTGATTATCATGCTTAATCCTCAGGTTTTGGATGCTGTTATTGATGCTAATGTTCTCTTAGACCCAACAACAATCTGCCATTTGGTTCATGAAGCTTCTTCTTCATTGGTTCCTTGTTCCTTTACTCCAAGTTCAGCTCGTTATTCTGTCAAACATGGTTCGACTTCTTCTTGGCACACTCGTCTTGTATCCGGTGACCAATCTAAAGTTCCTCCGTCTGTTTGTTCTTCTTCTACATCAACTCGTCCTCTGATTGTAACTCGTTTAGCCAATCCTAAGGGTGGCCTTCATTTACCAGATGATGAATATGCTGATAAGCGTCGTCGTGAAATCTGTTTTACTTGAGATGCTCAATACTTTTCTGGTCATAAAATGTCCTAACCAACATTTGCAGGTGCTTACAGTTATAAATGGCTGTGAAGTTGAGGTCATTGAGGATCTTATTGAATATCACGTCCCTGTCATTGCCGCATTACGTTTGGAATGCAGGAATCTTTCTCTTAACTTATTTCTGGGTCTGCCATCTTTATCTACAACAAAAGTTCTAGGTGGTGTTGGTAAGCGTAGAGTTATGCTTGACAGTGGTGCTACTCATAACTTCAGCTCTCCTTGCATACTTCATACTTGACCCTTATTTCATGACTAAGGGACAAGACCGCTGAGATACTTTAGATGCCAAAAAATTTATCGAGACGCGGCATCCTCACAATATACCAAGACAGGGGAACCCTTTAGGTTGAGATCAATCTCTCTATTCCTCCGACTTCTTAATGGGCCTAAAGGCCTTTCCATACTTGTGGGCCAGAGAGAGGATCATAGATCCACCTCCAACAATTGTTCTCCCAAGAGTTATATAGTTATTATGTAATTTCCGAGTCGCGTAAAGTAACTTGCTTTTGGAATCTTCGGTCCACATGTCATTATGTCATTAGCCTTCACGACAGTTCGACATGCTACGAGTAAGTTTAATGATGATAGGACACTTCGCCTACCAGTTATTCTCTATTAATACAAGGTGAGCTCCACTAAAGCATTTTGCTTGCTCCATTTATCCATAATTCTGAAGAGGTCTTATATTATTTTCCATTTAAGTTGAGATGTCGTGTTTTATTAGCTCCGCCGTAGAAATTTTATTTTCTGAAATGAGAGGAATAAGAGCCTAGTCGCAAGAGAGTTATGGTTCTAACAGTTCATCACCTGTCGCTTTTGGATTCACCGATGATGTCAACAGCGATCGTGGGCGATCTTCGTCTCAGAAATCTTGTTGGGGGAGGAATGTAGAGACTGATCCTTCCATTCTTAGAAATAATACCGAGATCCTTGATAATACCGAGATGGAGTCTGAGAATACTCGCCCTACTTGTCCAATTGTTGCAGAAGTCAACATCCATTCTAAGACGAGGTGTGATGACGTAGCATATCCTAGGATTGATGCATCTGGAGATGCTCTCGAGGTTGATGACAATGTTAGGATTTCTCTAGGAAGGGCCAGAGAAATTCAGAAATGGCTTTGGTCTTTAGGAGTTCGTCATACTATGATTACTAAGAAGAAATTGGCTAAGGCGAAAGAAATGTGCCCGGCCCTCAGAGACGTTGAGATCGTAATCTTGAAGTCGAACGGTAGGCCATGATATCTTCTGGATGGTTTCACTGTCATTTATGTCTAGTGGTTCACAGAATGCTGAATCTGCCTTCCGATCCCTCATATTCTCGTTAATTGTTGTGCCAATTGCAGAATCGCGATGACTCAACTTCATCCTTCGGGATGAATAACATTGGGTGCTTTGATTCTTGGGAGCGAAGCATAGGTTCATATCTTGGCTTGATTTTTCGAGGATATGACTCAATTTATTGCCAAGACACTATCCGACGGGTCATATTACATGAAAGTTAAGGCAAGTCTCAGTATTCTTTCTGACTTTTCGTTAAATGTGACCAATTGAAAAAACCGTTACTTCTTTGCTGGTGCATATCAAAAGGGTATGTACACATATTGTTGTTTGAAATGAAAGGGAGTTTCTTTTGTTTGGCAAGAGGGCAGTTATTTACTTTATGTAATCCAAGAATGTTTGACATTACATCGATTATTTTGATTGACAGATGACTCAATCTATGATGCTAAAGTCTTCCATCTATCAATGCATTTACAGACATTGACACATGACTGGCTCTTCTATTAACAACCGAAGTTGGATCCAAAACACAGAGATTTCTCACTTGCACTTAAACAAATCATCACTCTCATCATAGGATCTTGTATTATATAAGTCATTTCATCAAAAATCAAGTTGCACTTGACATCCTTCGTGAGTTGACTAACACTAAGGAGACTCAACCAAAAATCTAGAATATACGGCACATTATTCAAGACCAGATTCTCATTCATTATGACTTAACTAATACCAACAATTTGTACAGTCATTCATGAAGGTAGAGTTACTTTCTTATCGAAAGAAGTAAACAAAGTTTCAAAAAAGTCTTTGTTGTGAGAGACATGGTGAGTTGCACTCTAGGCTTCACAGGTACATCACGTGCATCTGAAACGGCTGAAGTGTCGATGACAGCGGCTAGCTTCTGTGTGCAAGGAGCACAACTCACGACTATAGGGGGCGGATTAAAGACAGAGCGATACACAAGGGCTTGAATCACGGTTCCCAAGATCTGTTGTTCCACACCATCATCAAAGGCAAGGAAAACAAATATGGGCTTGAATAGAACATGGCTTGCGTATAGTGGTTGCAAGCAGACAATAGCAGATCAGACTAGACAAGTGGCTTAAGGTAGCAGAGATGTTACCTTAGGCTTTAGTTACAACATCGTCTTCTCTCTTCTGCGTTTGTGGTTGTCGGTAAGTGTAAGGGAGAGAGACTAAAGTGGTGTGGTGTTACTTTTGTCTCGTGCCAGTGGATGCGACGACTCAGGGTTGTCGATTTTGGCTAGGAAGCCTAGATTGCTGGCTTTGATACCATAATGATGTCGCAGGGGACCAAATTGTCATGTTCAACTTGTAGATGATGAGAACTGCTGGAACCGTCTACTGAGCTGCAGAATTCGAGGTTCACGTAGATTAGATTTCCAGCACGTGGGAGGCACAAGCCTACAATGACGGCTACGGTTAGGGTTTTCATTATCCTCTCACGTGGCAGAAAGACTAGGGTTTTCTTTTTAATCTCTCTGATTTTATAAATAAGCAACTGAATCAAATATATAAGAAACCTCAAGAAAAAACCCTAATTACAATATGAGCCATAATAGTGAGCCTAATAATTAATCAAAATAAAAAATAAAAACAAAAGCCTTTAAGAATTAGGACTTTCATTCTTTTAATGGGTGAATCAAAATTAACACTTAGAAAGAAGAAGTCGACCTTCAACTTTTGAGCCTAAAAACAAGGAACCCTAATGAATCTTTAAAAAAAAATATATAAAAAAAAAGGTCCATCAGAAAGTGAGGCATGCGTGTGTTTAGGTCAATCATGGTGTCACGCTGCACAAGACCCATTCAAATATTTTGCCGGGTGTAGTTCTTATTTTTTGCGTTGGTTTTTGTTTGATTTCGGGTATCAGGTGTTATACTCATGACTAAGTGTTAACATACAATAATTTTACCCTTAGGGGTTGTTGTGTTGAAATGTAGATATGTTGGGTCGAAACAAAAACTTAAAACCTGTATGGACCAAATTTGAGATAATGATAAAGCCAAACTCATAATACTTTTGATGAGCTAGTTTAGATCAATTACATTGTTAGCTTCCACGGTTTAACCTTAACTTTCAGCCATGTCAACTAAAGAGTGTTTACATTTTCTCTTATATATAATCATGTTGCTGTAAGAAATGTGTATTAAGAGAATCCTACAAAGAGAAGAATTCTAAAGATATCATGAGTAGAGAATCTTAGCAGAAAATCTTGTATATAATAGAACATACAAATGGATCACATTAATTAGATTTTGATTTATCATTGCCGTATTCTGAAATGCAGAATTCAGAATTTTCAATAACTATGATAAATGATGTACTTCTTTTGCGAGAATTCTATATAACATATTCATGTTAACTCAGATAGATCTTTGGTAAAGAAAAAGTAATTAACTGAAATTAAAGACTCTGACATAGCGATGGGCGATAACGATGGATGATGAGCACTAATGATGTGATGATGATTGATACGGTGGGGAGGGGACCTCCACCGGTGATTCCACCAGATAAACCATGGTGGTGAGTGCAGTGAATGTGGAGAATAAAGATATGATGACTGACGTGTTGGAGAAGGTGTTGCCATTGGAACCAGCTGCGAGAGCTCCGTCATGGGCTTCGAGGGTTTTGAACACGAGTCAGGGAGGGGTAATTGCACCAGAAGTGGCAATTGATGAAGATTTCATTATGACACGTTTCAAAGTGGAGTATCCTGAAGGTGTGGACGGTCAACCTTTTATCACGGTGAAGAGAGAAATTTTGGAGGCGATGAATAGGCTCTGGAAAACCTGTATTGCTGTCAAGGTGTTGGGTAGAGTGGTGTCACTGACAACAATTAACAGGAAAGTCCGAGAACCGTGGAAACCCAAAGGAGCGTTACCTATTGTGGATTTACCATTAGGTTTGATGTTGAGGATGACTATCTTAAAGCATTGACTGGTGGCCCATGGAAAGCTTTTGGGAGTTGTCTGATGGTGAAAATTTGGGATCCAGATTTTCATCCCTTGAGTGATGACATAGTCACCACTCCGGTGTGGATTCAGCTGTCTTATCTCCCAATGAACTTGTTTCACAAGGCTATACTTATGGGGATCAGAGATTCTCTTGGAAAGGCGGTGAGGGTGGATATGACTACTCTTACTCTAATGAGGGCGAGATTTGCATGTGTATGTATCGAGGTGGATTTTCGAAAACCACTAAAAGGATCGATTGATGTGAATGGGAATCAATACTTTGTTCTGTACGAAGGGATGTCATTTATGTGTCCAAGGTGTAGAATTTTTGGACACTCAGTGAACACGTGCAGCGTAGCAGAGAAGACTCGAGTAGTGAAAGAGACTCCACATACATCTACTATGGAAGAGCAAGTAGCGGTGGAAGATACTGAAGGTTTTACGGTGGTGGGTAGGAATGGGATACCACGTAACAAGCAACATGGGACTGGTAGATCGACAGTAAGGGAGGGTCCGGTGACCGGAAAAGGAACAGGTCTTCAAGGGAAGCATTAAAGGAGATCCTGCTAACTTGGGCAATGAAGAATATACGGATATCCAGCAGATGTGGAAATCTTGATAAAAATAGGAAAGAGGGAGGTAATGGTGAGATTCCGAAAATCTTGGAAGAAAATAAGGAAAATCATCTAAGTGGACTAAGTCAAAGGAAGGGACAAGCTCAATCATTGGTACAGAAGGATCCAGTTGGGAACCGTACGAAGGAAGTTAAGGTGGTGGGACCAGAGAGAAAGGTGATTGAATAATGATCCGTACATTTATTATCTGAATAAAGTGTGGGGCCAGAGAAGAATGGTAAGGTGGATGTACCAATTAGCTTTTCGGCAAAGGGAGTGGTTGGGCCGAGAATTAATGGGCCATGTCCAAGGACAAGAAATAATACAAGAGTTAGCAGACCAGTTTTGGGCCTAGTCTTTAGCACTGCAATTGACGACATTGCTCTTTCTTCAGCTAGTAAGTGCCTGAGAGTGGTATCAGAACAAGCTGGCCGTTCAAGTGGAATGTTTTTGGTACAAGATGAGCCTAGAGCTCCGAACATACCACAAGATGTTTCACAAGAGTCAATGGAGAAACCTGTTGAGACGAAGATGGAAATTTAGTGGGTACATTCTAGTGTCATGAGTATAAAGGTACCGGAGAGGAAGGATGGTGCAGAGCAGGCATAATAGAGTGCCCTGGTGTTCCTTGTTTGCATTATAAGATTTGTAATGATGAATTTCATGCTGTAGAATTGTCAGGGGGGAATAAAC
This sequence comes from Lepidium africanum, assembly GCA_900406405.1. Lineage (NCBI taxonomy): Eukaryota > Viridiplantae > Streptophyta > Magnoliopsida > Brassicales > Brassicaceae > Lepidium > Lepidium africanum. The sequence goes on from OVAX01000692.1 coordinate 28,480, forward strand.
CTAATTTTTGGAGATCATTACGTTATTTGTTGAAGAAGAATCAAACTGATATACTAGATGTCTATGAAACATACACTAGTGGTGCAACTGCAGGGAGAATTTGTCAAGGACTAGGTTTTGAGAACCAATTCCGTGTGGATGCCATAGGAAAAAGTGGTGGTCTATGGCTGTTATGGAGATCTATAGTGGGGAAAATGGTTATCATTGCTAGCATGAACCGGTATATCCATGCTCAGATTGGTGAAGCGGAAGAGAAAATTCATCTAATCGTGGTATATGCTACTCCGTCTACTAGTAGACATAGTGGAATGTGGGACGAGCTGAGTGGGATTTATGTGGGTATTCATGATTCACTATTCATCAGAGGAGATTTTAATTCAATCGTTCGTCTTGACGAAAGAACGGGTGGTAATGGAAGTCTTTCACAAGACTCTATGGCTTTTGATGATTGGATTCATAATTCTACTCTTATTGATATGGGATTTCATGGAAACCGTTTTACATGGATGAGAGGACGTTCGGAAAACATCTATATGGCTAAACGATTGATCGAATGTTGTGTTGTGCTTGAGCTAGGTTAAGATGGGATGATGCTACGGTTTCTCACCTCCCTTTTCTCTTGTCAGACCATGCGCCTTTGTTTGTTGAATTGTGTCCAAAGAGGTCTGTAAATCCAAGACGCAGACCATTTAGATTCGAAGCAGCTTGGTTGAGGCATGAGGGCTTTAAGGCTCTCTTAGAGAATTTGTGGAATTGTGGCATCTCTACACCACAAGTTTTATCGGTTTTGAAAACTAGATTACATGCGTGGAATCGGAAGTGTTCGGTTATGTTCTAATCAAAAAGACAAGTTCCTAGGTGATATCAAATCTGTTCAGACGCTACTTGAGAATAATGTCTCGGATGCATTAATAGAGGAGGAACATAACATGATTGGAAGTGGTTTTGGAGCAAGAAGAAGTACTATGGTTTCAAAAATCTAGAGAAAAATGGATATCTTTGGGTGATAAGAACATGAGTTTCTTTCAGACATCGATGATTATTAGAAGACAACGTAGCAGAGTAGAGCTGCTTAAAAACGAACAAGATGAATGGATTTCAGATTCTACTGAATTGGAAAACATGGCTGTAGTTTTCTACAAGAACCTGTATATGCTAGGTGATGTAGTGCCAGATACAGATAAGCTACCATTAGAGGGATTCCCAATCCTTACACGAGATGACTATAGCAACTTGGACAAACCATTCTATTAAGTCATCGGTTTTTGCTATGGGAAAGTTTAAGGCTCCGGGACCCGATGGTTTTCAGCCGGTATTCTATCAGGAATGTTAGGAAGTTGTTGGCCCATCAATTATACGTCTCGTACTTGATTTCTTTGCTACTCGACAGATGCCCGATGGGCTTAATAACGCTTTGATGGTTCTAATACCCAAGGCTTAATCTGGAGATGTGTGTTTTGTTGAATGGGGAGCAAACGATAAAGTTTAGACCGGAACGTGGCCTTCGCCAAGGTGACTCGTTGTCACCATATCTCTTTGTCCTATGTATGTCACATGATTGAAGCATCGGTTGATTCGAAGAAGTGAAAACCGATGAGTGTAGCTCGGGGAAGTCCTACACTTTCTCATATATGCTTTGCAGATGATTTAATCTTATTTGTAGAAGCATTTGTGTCACAAATCAACGTTATTCGGAGTGTGTTAAATATATTTTGTGAGCTTTAGGACATAAGGTAATCCTAGCTAAATCCAAGATTTTCTTCTCGAAGAATGTCTCTTGCTCGATGGCGAACACTATTAGTAGCGAGAGTGGTATTTAATAAACATGGGACCTAGGGAAGTATCTGGGTATATCGGTTCTGTAGAAGCATCTGTCCATAAGTACGTTTAAAGATGTAGTGAAAAAAGTATCTTCTCATCTCTCTGGGTGGAAAAGTAAATATCTCAGCTTTGCAAGGAGAATCACTTTGACAAAGGCAGTTCTCTCATCAATCCCAATGCATTCAATGAGTACAATAAAGCTACCATCCTTGATGTTAACTGAGCTTGATAAGCGCTCAAGAAACTTTCTCTAGGGCAGTTCGCAAGAGAAGAAACAACAACATTTAATGAGCTGGAAAAGGATGTGTAAACCATAAAGGGAGGGAGGTTTAGGCTTACGCTCTGCGAAACATATGAACTTGGCCCTTTTATCTAAGATAGTTTGGTGTTTACTGCAACAACGGACAGGTTTGGTGTTTACTGCAACAACGGACAGGTTTGTGGGTTACAAATACATCTACAAGAACATGTATTCGCTAGGTGATGTAGGGCGAAGCTCTTCAACATAGAGAAGCATTCTCACGGGAATTTATGAAGTGGTGAAACCAGGTCTCAAGTGGCTAATCGGTGATGGAAATGATGTACGATTCTGGACAGATAATTGACTCTTGGATAAGCCCTTGATTAATTAGGTGGCATCTTCGAAACTTATTGTGAATATGGATGCTAGTGTCTATGAATTTTGGCAAGAGGGTCAATGATAGGTGCCTCGGATGAGGACTAGTCCCGGATATGATTTCTACATCGCGACCTTGGTGAGTCCGAGACGACGAAACCTGAATGTTGGGCTGAAAATGTTATGAGATCCACAAAGGACGGTGGTGAATCCTTTGATACTAATCCGTTCAACCTTGGAATCCTCACAAGGAAGAACTCGTCGCTCATTCTTGAATCCTCAAAGAAGAGTGGCGGAACTGTTAAGAGAAACGTGATCTTTATTAATAACTTATGAAAAATACAAATGCCAAAGGGAACCTTATATAGTGGTTCGATGGCTTGGGGGCCTTCAATGGGAAATTATTACACAATCCGAGTCATTAAGACGGAATCAAAAACATAAAGACAGAGTCAAATAAAAAGGGAAACAGGTGGCTCAGCACTTTAACAAAACGGGAAACAAATCAAAAATAATAAATAACGTGGATCACGTGAATCAAGGTATGATCTCGGACTTAATGAGGTGGGGCCGTGATTGTAACTGCAAACAGGGAAACTGTAAAGTACATAGTACCTGGGCCGGTCCGATGGTTGAAGGAGTGTAGGCCGCAGTCGGCGTAGTACTGTCTGCGATCTGGGCTGTGTTGGTTGTGGCCAGGATGGAGCTGTCCACGTTCTTGTTGGTGGAAAGCTCTTCCTCAACTGGCCGTGGTAGTGTGAGTTGGTTCAGGTCCGTCTCGGCTAAGGGCTCGATCAGGTTGAGCAGCGTGCCGATAGAGTCGACGAACTTATCTCGGACGGCCTTCGTCCTGCTTCGGGTGTCCGGTCTGGGACGGACGATTGGGATGTGCCGGATGGCCACCGTGATCAGGAGGCTATGGCTGATGGCCTCATCATTCCCTCCCCCTTGCGCACGATCCGGTATCGGATCGGATGATCCTGCATAATAAGGTCCGAAACATTGAAAACAGGGTGTACCTTAATATGATCGGGTAGGTCAAGGCGGTAGGTATTGTTACTGATTCGTTGCCTTGTGGTGCCAACTTCTTGTTCTGTTTCTGTTCCTTGGGAAACCTCTCGGTCCGTAGATGCATCCAAACCCAATCTTCCCGTTGGAAAATAACTTCCTTCCGTCCCTTGTCGGCTTGTGCCTTATACTTGGCCGTTTGGCTCTCGATGGTGGCCTTGACATCCCCATGTAATTTTCAGATGTATTCGACCTTGGTGTCTCCATCTTGGTTGATTGTCTCCAAGGGCGCCAGCGGCTTGAGGTCTAGAGGAGACAAGGGCTGAAAACCATACACAACTTCAAAAGGTGAATGGCTAGTCGTAGAGTGAACAGCACGGTTATAAGCAAACTCGATGTATGGTAACGCCTCAGGCCAGCTCATCATATTGGTGCCAATGGCTGCTCTAAGTAAGGCAGAGATGGTTCGGTTGACGACTTCCGTTTGCCCATCTGTTTGCGGATGGCAGGTGGTTGAGTACAATAGGTTGGTGCCAAATTTCCTCCACAAGGTACACCAAAAGTGGCCAAGGAACTTGGGGTCGCGGTCCGATACTATTGTACGGGGTATTCGATGTAGCCGTACTACTTCTCTCATGAAGAGGGTCGCGATCTGCGAAGCATCATGACCCTTTTCGCACGGAATGAAATGGGCCATCTTGGAGAACCGGTCCACCACGATTAAGATCGTGTCCTTCTTCTGATACTTGGATAGTCCTACCATAAAATCCATAGAAACATCTACCCAAGGGCCGTTAGGGATAGGCAAAAGCATATATAAACCGTGAGGATGTGACCTGGATTTGGCCGTGAGACACGCAATGCATCGCTTGCAATGTCTGATGACGTCTCGCTTCATGTGCGGCCAAAAGAAATGCTCCTTGAGCATACGTAAGGTCTTCTTAATGCTGAAGTGTCCCATAAGTCCTCCTCCGTGAGCTTCCTTCACGAGTAGCTCCCGGACTGATCCTTGCGGTATACAAAGTCTCATTTTCTTGAAAATGAACCCGTCGTGAAGATAAAAGTCTCCGTAGACTCCTTGTCCACAAGCTTCGAAGGTCTCCTTAAAATCTGCATCACTAGCATATTGAGTCTTAAGTGATTCAAAACCCAATACCTTAGCCTCCATTGTGGAGATGAGAGCGTGTCTCCTTGAAAGCGCATCGGCCACCACGCTTTCCTTGCCCTTCTTGTACTTAATCACGTACGGGAAGGTCTCAATGAACTCGAGCCAACGAGCATGTCTCTTTTTGAGATTGGTCTAGCCCTTCAGGTGCTGCAGGGTCTCATGGTCCGAGTGTATTACAAATTCCTTGGCCATGAGGTAATGTTGCCAAGTTTCCAACGAACGGACTAAGGCATAGAGTTCTTTGTCGTAAGTCGGATAGTTGAGCACGGCTCTGCTTAATTTCTCGCTAAAGAATGCTACGGGCCTCTCTCCTTGGGTTAGCACAGCTCCAATACCTAATCCTGAAGCATCACATTCAACTTCAAACGTTAAGTCAAAGTTGGGTAAGGTCAATACTGGAGCTTATGTCAAACGGTCCTTTAGCTCTTGAAAGGCGGATTCTTGAGCTGGTCCCCAATGGAAGGCTACATCCTTCTTGATGACTGTGGTGAGGGGAGCCACGATGGGACTGAAGTCCCAAACGAACCACCTATAAAAACTTGCTAGTCCATGAAAGCTACGGACATGACTGATAGTAGTAGGCGTCGACCACTCTTGGACGGCCTTGATATTCTCTTGATCAGCTCGTAAACCTGCAGCACTCACAACAAAGCCTAGAAACACTACTTTATCAGTGCAAAAGGTGCATTTCTTGAGATTGGCAAATAATCCTTCCTTTCGGAGAGTGTCCAATACCATCTCAAGATGCAACACATGGTCGGATAAGGTCTTGCTATAGATAAGAATATCGTCAAAGTAGACGATGATAAACTTAGATATAAAGGAAAGCAAAACCTAGTTCATAAGCCACATGAAGGTGCTTGGGGCATTTGTGAGTCCAAACGGCATTACAAGCCATTCGTATAGGCCTTGCTTGGTCTTGAAGGCAGTTTTCCATTCGTCGCCTTCCTTCATTCTGACTTGGTGGTATCCGCTCTTGAGGTCTATTTTGGAAAAAAAGGATGCTCCACTAAGTTCGTCCAACATGTCGTCTAGTCGCAGGATTGGATGTCGGTACTTGACGGTGATATTGTTGATGGATCGATAATCCACGCACATCCTCCATGAACCATCCTTCTTGGGGACTAATAAGACTGGGACGGAGCAAGGACTTAGACTCTCTCGGATGTACCCTTTGTCATAAGGTCTCGGACTTGTCGTTCTAGCTCTCGAGACTCTTTCGGGTTCATTCAGTATGCGGGACGGTTGGGTAGAGGTGCCCCCGGGAACTAAGTCGATCTGATGCTCAATTCCACGGATAGGCTGTAGGCCGGGTGGAATTTCCTTCGGGAACATGTCCTTAAACCGTCCAAAAGAGAGGAAACCTCGGCCGGAAGTTCGACCTCACTTGTTCCTGTGGCCGAACATTCCTTAAAGACCATGAGTAGTACTTGCCCGACATTATTAATGGTCTTAGAAACCATATGTGAGGTAACATAGAAGTTGGAACGTTTTACCTCGGTTTCCTTGGATTGTTTCGCTTGAATCTCCCGAATCTGGACCGGAGTCAGTGGGGCAATCGTATATTTCTTCTTATCATGGACGAGAGTATACAAGTTGGTCCGTCCGTCGTGTAGTACTTCTCGGTCGAACTTCCATAGGCGTCCCAAAAGGAGGTGGCCCGCTTGCATTGGAACCACATCACATACCACCTGATCGTGGTATCGACCAACACTGAATGGTACGGTGACTTGCTCTTCCACACTCACTTAAGACTTGTCATTTAGCCACTTGAGCTTGTACGGGTATGGGTGCTTAGTACGTGGGAGCTTCAGTTTGTCAACCATGTACCTGATTGCCACGTTAGTACAAGAACCGTCATCAATAATCAAGGTGCATACCTTAGCGTTGATGGTACAACGGGTGTGAAAGATGTTTTCCCGTTGAAGTAGCTCCTCTCGGTCCAAGTTGGTACTAAGTACCCGGCGGATCATAAGTGATTCCCTATGGTCTGGATACTCTACTTGGGGCATTGGTTCGGCTGGATCTTCCTCAAGTTCGTCTTGGGATTCATAGCCTCTGTCGGCTGTGATGATCATGAGACGTTTGTTAGGACATTCCCTAGCCATGTGTCCACGTCCTTGGCACCTGAAACAAGTAATGTCTCGAGTACGCGAGGAACTAACAACTTTAGGTATCTCAATTGGCTTGGATGGCTTGGTTGCTGGCTTCTTGAACCGAGATTCAATCTCGATTCTCTTTGATGCGGACTCAGCGGCCTTTGGGGCAGTCCAAGTTGACTTAGGCCGGACGGGTGTCTTCCGCTTGATGTGTTGTTCGGCTTGGATGGCGAGATGTAGAACTTCATGGAGGTCTTGGTATGGGTGCGTCTCTACCTTGGCAGCGATCCGTTCGTGTAGTCCATCGATGAACTGGATCATCAAAGCTTCTTCCGAGTCTTCGACCTCAAGTCGGTTCTTCAAGAGTTCGAATTCGTCAAAGTATTCCTCCACGCTCTTGGAACCTTGGTTAAGTTTTCGGAACTGTTTCTGGAGCTCACGATGATAGTAGGCCGGAACATAGTGTTGTCTCATAAGGCGCTTCATCTTGTTCCAATTATCGATCTGTCTGAGACGGTGTCGTCTTTGATCGGTCACTTCTCGATCCCACCTAGCAAGAGCTCCTTCAGTAAGTTGGCCTGCAGCAAAAGAGATTTTCTTGTTGTTAGGATATTCATAACATTCGAATATGTTATCTAACCGTCGTTCCCAGTCTAAGTAAGCTTCGGGATTAATGCGTCATGCGAAGGTCGAGGCCGTGATCTTGGGATCATTGGGTCGAGCCGGCCCTTCATTGTTACGTCTATAAGGAGCGTCTTAGTCTTAGTCGTACTGAATGTCTGGATCACGTCGCCCTCGTGTGGCCTACCGTGGTATGCCTCTAGCGAATGGTTCAGCTCGTCTTTGGTTCGCCCGACGGATCGGTCCAGTCGTGCGTGGTATAGGCTGCTCGTCCGAGTCGTATTCAGTCGGATCATCTTCATCCTCATTCGCGTAGTTGGTCCGTTGGGGCGAGGTTCGTCTCAACGGTTGTTCAACTGTTTGAGTCGTATTAGTTGGATCCGGCGGTACAACAGGTGGTAGAAGCGGGAGTTGTTCCAGCCGTGCCATTCATTCCCCCATCCGGACAATTTGCGACTGGATGTTGATGAGAGCTTTCGTGAGTCCGGACAGTTGACCGACTGGTATTTCAGCGGCTTGGTTTTCGGTTGGATTTTCAGACATCGGGACCTACAATTCAAAACCAAGAGAAGAGTATTAATGACCGAATAATCAGAGGAGATCAATAATAAATGGAATCGGAACCAACAAGGAAATAATTTGAAAATTCAAATTTAGAATTTCAAATTGTATTGCAAACAAGGAAATAAAATTATAGATTTAATGAGGTGCAAAAATAAGGAAATAACACAATGAAAGAAATCAAAAATCTTCGGATCAAAACCGGATGGTGAAAATACGAAGAACACGAGAAAACAACAAAGAAAAGGACGATTTCTTTTTTTATATTTTTTGGTTTATAAAAACGAAAACACACTTAAAACTTATAGCACTAGAGCTTGGTGACTCCTAGAACTACAAATAACAAGCGTTGCAACGAACAAAACAAACGAAATGACAAGACCGAATAGAAATAAAAAGAAAAGAAACGATACAGAGTTGATACCGTGGAGCTTTTTCAGCTCTAATACCAGATGATGGATGCCTCAGATGAGGACTACTCTCGGATATGATTTCTACGTCGCGATCTTAGTGAGTCCGAGACGACAAAACCTGAATGTTGGGCGGAAAACGTTATGACATCCACAAAGGACGGTGGTGAATCCTTTGATACTCGAATCCGTTTAACCTTGGAATCCTCACAAGGAAGAACTCGTCGCTCGTTCTTGAATCCTCAAAGAAGAGTGGCGGAACTGTTAAGAGAAACGTGATCTTTATTAATAACTTGTGAAAAATACAAATGCCAAAGGGAACCTTATATAGTGGTTCGATGGCTTGGGGCCTTCAATGGGAAATTATTACATAATCCGAGTCATAAAGACGGAATCAAAAACATAAAGACAGAATCAAATAAAAAAGGAAACAAGTGGCTCAGCACTTTAACAAAACGGGAAACAAATCAAAAATAATAAATAGCGCGGATCACGTGAATCAAGGTCTGATCTCGGACTTAATGAGGTGGGGCCGCAATTGTACCTGCAAATAGGGAAACGGTAAAGTACATACGTACATGGGCCGGTCCGATGGTTGAAGGCGTGTAGGCCGCGGTCGGCGTAGTACTGTCCGCGATCTGGGCTGTGTTGGTTGCGGCCGGGACGGTGCTGTCCAAGTTCTTGTTGGTGGAAATCTCTTCCTCGACTGGCCATGGTAGTGTGAGTTGGTTCAGGTCCGTCTCGGCTAAGGGCTCGATCAGGTTGAGCAGCGTGCCGATAGAGTCGGCAAACTTGTCTCGGACGGCCTTCGTCCTGCTTCGGGTGTCCGGTCCGGGACGGACGATTGGGATGTGCCGGATGGCCGCCGTGATCAGGAGGCTATGGCTGATGGCCTCATCAGTCAAGGTTGGGTTCAAAGTCTAATTACGACTCTTATTCATAGATCTATAAGATTGAGGTTCAGATCCGTGGTAATTGATAATATCTCCGGCACACGAGACAAACTGTCATGGGGAAACATACTTGATGGCTCATTCTCTTTTAAGTCTGCGTACAATCTTATTAATGTTGATGAAAGTCCATGTGCTGATATGGGACAAATGTTGATCGTGTGTGGAAGCTTCATGTACCAGAACGAGTTAGAACATTCATATGGCTGGGTGTTAATCAAGCTATAATGTCAAACTCGGAGAAATATAGGAGACACTTAAGTGACTATGCAATGTGTTCACTTTGTAGGCAAAGCGATGAGACTATTATACACATTTTAAGGAATTGCCAAGCTACGGTGGTACATGGCGACGATTGGTACTGATTGAGTTTCAGAGAGAATTCTTTAACATGTCTTTGTTGGAGTGGATTTTCAAGAATATTGGCGATCACAAATAGATAGGCGATGGTTATTGGAGCATTATGTTCGCTTTGTCATTATGGTGGGCATGGAAATGGAGATGCTATAACATCTTCGGATCAACAAACACATGGAGGGACAGAGTCCAATTTATCAAAGATCTAACAAAGGAGGTAACTCAAGCGAATTTGATCAATTCGCAAGGATCACACAGACCTTGTCCAAGAGTGCATCGGATGGTAGGTTGGACAAGACCGTAGGAAGGATGGGTTAAAATTAACACTGATGGTGCATCATGCTGTGATCAAGGTTTGTCATCGGCTGGTGGTGTGCTACGTGATGCGAGTGGTGGGTGGTTGACATGTTTTGCTCTGAATATAGGTACTTGCTCGGCTCCTTTGGCGAAACTTTGGGGTGTACTATGGTTTACTTATTGCTTGGGAGAGGAATTATAGCCGAGTTAAGGTGGAGATTGACTCGGAATCTATAGTTAAGATCCTCAAGATAGGGGTTAGTGATATCCACCCCTCAGCACGACTGTGCTATGCATTACTATCAAAGGACTAGATGGTCCGGATTCACCATATATATAGGAAAGCTAACCGTCTTGCAGACGGTTTAACTAACTACGCTTTTAATTTACCTATTTTGTTTGCATTTATTTGACTCCTACTTGATGAGGTACGGGTTATTTTTGAGGACGATGTTGAGGGAGTTTCCTTCCCAAGACAAGTTTTGGATGCTTTTGTTTAGTTTGGAATAATTTTTTAAAGGGTCTTGTGCCCGTTTCTTGACTAAAAAAAGATTGATCTTTGGCAAGTTGCTCTGATAGTCCTAGAGTGAGTCCATGATCTGAAAATGAAGGTTTATGACTCAGAAAATACTTTCAATGTGGATCACATTATCACCTTTTTCACATAAGTTGAATATCAAATGTGTTTTTTGGAGTATGAATATCAAATGTTTATGAAAATATAAAAAAATTTATAAACATAATTATTGGATATCAGATGATCCATAATGATCAAATGACTCGTAATTATAAAACGATATGTAATTATTAAATGATTCATAATAATAAAAATTTTAAAATGATCCATAAAGTTACCCGTATAATTATAAATTGACTCAAAATATCAAAGTACTCATATATTTTTATTAAATAGTTAGTATTTATCAAATGATTCGTTATATGAAATGACCAGTAATAACTCAAAAGACTTTCAATTTTCTATAGAAATGAAAATATGGTAACCCAACAAACAATATTATATCTCAATAGAAATGAGCTATAAAACTAAACTTTATTCGTAACGAAAATATTACGTATTGTTATAAAATATATATAACTATATATATTATTATACATTTGTTTGTGTATTGGAAAGAGACATGAGATAAAAGCTTAATAGTAAGCTTTTTCTTTCACTCATATATATATATATTAGGATTCAGCCCGCCTGTGTACCATGAGATCATTTCTCATTTTCTATATGGTAAAAAATGTTTTTATACATTGTTAAAATTTACTAATCCGATAATATGGAAGTAATTAGATTGTTTGTGTTTAATAATAATTTGTGATACAATGTATATGTAACTTATATTGTTGCTTTGGTATTTTAAAACAACTTAAATTTTTTTTATTGTTTGGTATTTAAACTGTATAGTACATTATTATTTTAATTGTATAGAACTCATTGAAATTCTAGTTAAATATATTTCATACGCAAATAAATGATAATTATGGTGGGCTTGAGACCTTCAAGCCCAATCGACATTAGGAGTATTGAGTTGGATCCGATTATGAAAAAATAAATTAATTTCATTGTTTGTTTCAAAAATAATAAATTCGAAAAATCCAAAAAAGTATTGGAAATTGAAGCAAAAAAGTTCAAACCGTAAAGGCTGCTACACAATTTCTTTTAAATCTTTCAAAAAAAAGAAGGAATATTTATTGTGTATTACACTAACTTTATTTTTTATTTCTTCTCATAATCTCACGAACAAACTATATCTGAAAAAAATGAGGCATTCTGCAAGGAACAACATAGTTCAGGCTCTAAGACACATACCTACAGGTGGGGTGAACAAATTCTTTGTACGGATTAATGTCCAGAACGGTGAAGACGAAATGTTGGTAAGTAAATTTTTTTTTTTTTTACTTTGTTAGAATGTAGTGATTCTTAATGAGTTGTACTCAAAAATGTTTTAAATAGGTTAGAATGCTTGTTGTATGTATTTTCAAAGCAAATCTCAGAAGTTTTTGTGAGGTTCGGGCCACAGCTAAATGACCAAATAACTCTTTAAACATGATATCGGTCGAGAATTTCTGTTGAACTCAAAAGGATTGGTTGTTGGAGGTGGATCCGAGATCCTACTTCGGTCCACGGGTAACAATGGGCAAAATTCTAAGTATCGAACTAGGCAAGAATATCGAAGTCTCAACTCGGAAGAATTCATTCTCAGAAGCACGCTAAATCTTGAAGAAAATCGGACATGGAAAACAAAGAAATAGAAATTTTCCTATTCCAACATGGAAAATTCCCGAAAATCTATCAAGAATCTTCTAGATACGATCTCATCTAGAAATTTGTATATTTTCTTTATTCAATCTACTTTGTAACCGGCTCTATGGTCTATAAATAGAGGAGCGGGTCCTTCAAAAAAGGTTTCGGCTTTTTGACACACACATTAAGCCAACGAACTGTACTCGACAACCATCCTCTTCTTTGCAATACACTTCTTTTCTTTTAAGCTCTTAAGAATCCTTGCCCAATCTTCCCTTTTTTTTCATTTTTTTTTCAGAATTTCGGATTTAGTCCTTTGTGCTAGATCCGGTTCGAACAATTGGCACCGTCTGTGGGGAAGACATTGAAGTAATTCTTTACACAGGAACAAGGAGTGTACGCAAAACAAATGATGGTTGAAGTAATTCTTCTCGGGATATAATCAAATTCGGATGCATCCCGATGACATGGAGAAAACTTCGTTTATCACAGAGCGAGGAACTTACTGCTATAAAGTGATGCCATTCGATTTGAAGAATGCCGGAGCAACTTACCAGCGATTGGTAACCAAGATGTTTGCCAATGAACTTGGACAAACAATGGAATTTTACATTAACAACATGTTAGTCAAGTCTCTGAATGCAGAAGATCACGTCGAACATCTAGCGCGTTGTTTTCAAACCTTGAATGAGTATCAGATGAAGCTCAACCCGACAAAGTACATATTCAGAGTAACCTCGGGAAAATTTCTTGGCTACATAGTCACTCAAAGGGGAATCAAAGCAAATCCAAAGCAGATTAAGGCAATCCAAGAGCTACCTTCTACGAAGAACAAAAGGGAAGTTCAAAAGCTAACCAGCTGAATAGCCGCCCTAAATCTGTTCTTATCGCGCTCAACAGATAAGTGTCTTCTGTTCTACAACTTGTTACGGGGAAATAAAGAGTTCAAGTGGGATAAGAAGTGTGAGAATGCCTTTTCTGAGTTAAAGGAGTATCTTTTGACTCCGCCAATTCTTGCAAAACCTGAAGATGGAGAGCCACTATTCGTATACATTGTAGTATCAACATCAGCAGTGCGCAATGTGCTAGTTCGAGATAACAGAGGAACTCAACATCTAATTTTCTACACAACCAAGTATTTGGACGGGGTCGAATCCAGATACCCGACTACGGAGAAACTCACGTTAGCAGTAATTATCTTGGCAAGGAAGTTACGACCTTACTTCCAGTCTCACACTATCATTGTGTTGATAAATCACCTGCTACGAACGAACGATACTACATAGTCCAAACCAGTCCAAAAGATTGACTAAGTAGGCCATCAAGTTAAGTGAATACGATATCGAGTTTAAGGTAAGAACGAGTGCAAGGTCTCAAGTATTGGCTGACTTTCTAATTGAGTTGGCCCCCGACTTGGAACCTTTAGAGTCAGATAAAATTCTTCAAACTTGGAAGATTTATGTTGACGGATCATTATCACAACACGACTCAGGAGTCGGAATCAGACTCGAGAGCCTGACAGGAGAAATCTTGGGACAATAATTCCAACTTGCGTTTCCAGCGTCCAACAACGAAGCGGAATACGAAGTATTAGTCGTAGGGATTAGACTGGCCAAAGAGATCGGAGCAACCGAAGTAGAATGTTATTGCAATTCCCAACTGGTAGTCAACCAAGTAAATAGAGGCTATGATACAAAGAGCGATCGGATGGAAGCATACCTCAAAGTCGTCAAAGATTTGACAGAGTATCTGAAATTCAAAGTAAACAACATTTCCCGATCTGAGAACAATTTTGCTGACGCCTTAGCAGCTCTCGCATCTACAACAGATCTTGTTCAAAGGCGGATAATACCAGTCGAAAGTATAGACCAACTGAGTATAAGCTTACCAAAAGGAGATGTTAGACTCGTCTCGGCAATTACTAACACTCCAGATGACTCAGACACCGAGATGCCAGATATTGAACAGTCTATCAAACAGAAGATCGATTGCATACATTATGGATGGAGAAACGCCAAAGGATAGATGGGCAGCTCACCAACTCAAGGCCAAGTGCACGTTTTATGCGGAAGTTGATGGAAAGTTGTATCGACGAAGTACAAACGGGATCCTCCTCACTTGCATCCACGATGACGTGATCAACGAAAGCATTAAAAAGACACATGACAGAGCCGGTGGAAATCACAACAACGGAAGATCACTCGTGCACAAAATCCAAACTCTTGGGTATTATTGGCCGACAATGGCAAATGATTGTGCGCAATATGCAGCCAAGTGCGAAAAATATCAATGACATGGGCATATCATCCATGCCCCAACTGAATAACTAACTTCACCAGTTATGTCATATCTGTTTATGAGGTGGGCAATGGACATAGTCGGACTGTTGCCGTCATCTCGGCAAAAGTGCTTCATGCTTATCATGATGGATTACTTCTCAAAGTGGGTCGAAGCAGAGGCTTATCACACATCAAAGAAAGAGACATAGTCAAGTTCGTGTGGAAGAACATAATCTGCTGACATGGGCTACCTTACGAGATTGTAATAGACGATGGATCTCAATTTATCTTTGCAAAGTTCACTAAATTTTGTTCCAGATGGAACATCTGAGTGAGCAAATCTACTGCTCGAAACCCACAAGAAAACAGAAAATCCGAGGCAACGAACAAGCAGATCATAGATGGTATAAAGAAAAGGCTTTCGGAAAAGAAAAGAAATTGGGTTTCTGAGTTGGATGGCGTGTTATGGTCGCATCGGATATCACCAAGATGCTCAACCGGACGAACTCCTTTATCTCTTTCTAACAGAATGGAAGCAATGGCCCTAGCAGAAGTAGTGGTACAACTTTGAGTCGAGAATGTTTTCCTGAAGACGAAAATTCAAACAATGAAGCAATGGAAACCAGCATCGACGACTTGGAGGAAGAATGCAACGAGGCACTTCTTTGAGTTCAGAACTATCAATAGAAAGCTGCAAAGTACTACAATAAGAAAGTTCGTGGAAGACACTTTGCAATAGGAGATCTAGTCCTCTGAAAAGTGTTTGAAAACACGGTTGAACTTAGCGCGGGTATACTCGGCGCTAACTGGGAAAGGTTATATATCATCTGCGAAATCATAAAATCAGGAGTCTACAATATCACGACTATGGAAGGAGAGATGATTCCACGAAGTTGGAACTCCATCAACTTGAAGCGGTATTACTATTGAAGACACGCCAACTCGGCAACTTAGATGTATTACTTGACGCATCCTTATCTACTTAATTATGTAATCAGAACTACGTTTTGGCTTGATCCCTGCGGGGTACGTTGGTAGCCTTTAGGTGCAGCTAAAACTAAAATAAATTTTTATAAGTTCTCATCTCAGGTTCGCGAAAAAAAAAGGGTTACACCCTAACTCCCAGAAAGACGAGATCAAATTCTCACAAAAGGAAAAACCGAGTATTAAACCTCACCGGGTCAAAAAAGCCCACTTTATAAGCTGAGTCTTAAAATCTCGCCGGGTCGTAAAATCCCACTCAATATAGCTGAGTCTTAAAATCTCGCCGAGACAGAATTCTCGTAAATAATAGAGCCAAGTTTCAAACCCCACTTAAACCAAGACCTAGTCTCTCACAAATCTTAAAGTCAAAACTTAGCTTTTTGCACAAAAAGGCGAGATCTAACTCTTGCAAATCCCAAAACCGAGACCTAGTTCTCACAATCGAAGACGAGATCTAATTCTCACATTAGCTGAGACCAAATTCTCACAAATACGAGATCGAATTCTCACAAAAAGATAAAGCATAGCTTTATCCAGATCTTCTGAGGAGAAATCCTCAACAGAAATGAAACATAGTTTTGTACAGAATTACGAGATCAAATTCTCACCAAAAGACAAAATATAGCTTTGTACAGATTTTCCGAGGTCAAATCCTCGACAAGACTAAACATAGTTTTGTACAGATCCGTGAGATTGAGTTCTCAAATAAAGATAGAACATAGTTCTGTAAACGTAAACAAAAATTTTCTTAATAAAAACAAAAATGACACTGCTATGAAGTTTGTTTCCGAGGATGAAATTCTTAAAACTTAAACTGTGTCTTAAAATCTCAACTTTAAATGCCAAACAATGAAATTTCTATTCATAACAATCGGGATCAAAGTCTCAAACTTAGGAGAAAAACGTAACTAACGTGGAAAAACAAGAAAAGACCTCGAGAATTAAACTTCGTACTTGTCTAATTATCATACAAAATTATGAGACAATATTTTTTAACAAGTTCTCATATTCAGCTTTTAAAGTCGAAATGAATTAGAATATCGTATTAACAAAATAACAATGTTGTTCAAGGCAATTACCGATTACAAGGATCAAGAGATTTCTTATAAAAAGTCGAACTACGATTACAAGAAGCAAAGAGATGACTTATAAAAAGCCGAACGACGGTTACAATGACTATAAAAAATATAAAAATTTAGGCAAATAGAGGAACACTAATTCGTAGTCTGATCTTTGTTTTTGATGCTTCCCCAATCTCGAACACCGACGACCAAGTCTCTAGGAAGTAGCGGCATCAAGTTCTCCCTGTTGACAATCTCCTTGGACTCGTTCACCTTAGCAGTCATCGATTCAACAACTGCTGAAGGTATGTTAACGCCCCAAGTAGATAGCAATTCGAGAGCATTCTTCGACCCAAGATACTGGGCATAAGCCAACCGAGCCTCCAGGTTCCTATCCAAATCGTTAAACCGAGTAGCAATTCGTTTGAAGCGCTCAAAAAATTGATCTTGAAGATCTTGGAAGATCTTATTCTTCTCGTCATTCAGAACCTTGTGAAATCGAGAGTCGAAATTCTCCCTCATAGAGTCCAACTTGGTCTGGAGCCGCTTGAGCTTGTCATTGGCCTTCTCGGTGGACTTGAAAGCTGTGTTCTGGTCTAACTCAGTGCACTTAAGCGACTCCATCAAAGCCGCATTATGTTCCACCAATCCGATGACATTTTCACGCTATACCTTCAACTCATTTTTCTCGCGAGCGAGTTCCTCTTCGGTGGCAGTAAGTCGAGACCTTGCCTCCACTGCTTCAAGTTGGGTTTGGTCAGCTCGGCCAGAGTTCCTCCGGATATTTTCGTCCGGGTTAGCGCATAATCTCTCGCACTGCAGTAGAATGCTGTTCAAAAAGGTGATGAACTACAAAGACTTTGAAAAAGTAGAGTTAGAAGATTTATAATGAAAATAACGATGAAACTGAACTTGGAAAAAGAACTCACCAGAACAGCAAATAAGCAGCCTCTTCGTATTCCTCCCGATTCTCTTTTTGATTCGGAGAAGGGAGACGCTCTAATGATGTTCTAATATGACGCATCATATCAGCACACTCTGTCCGAAACTCTAATATTGATCTTGGATCAGAGTGGTCGTGAATAAAGCGGAACTCGGGAACGCCCCTTCCTCTCCTCCGATAGACACTAGAAGTATTACCTCGAGTAACGACTCTAGGAGAAGTAATCCTAGGTGGATCAACCCTTGGCCTTTTCACAGGTCGCGAAGTTCCGCGACCAGAACTTGAAGGGACTTCAACAATGTCTCAAGTTGGTGCGGAAGAAGAACGGGTAACCCAAGAAGATCCCCTAGACGGAAGAGTCTCCATTCCATCAAGAGCAGCGTTCATGCCCTCTTCCGAGTCTGGGGGGACAATTGTTGGAGGTGGATCCGAGATCCTACTTCAGTCCACGTGAAACAATGGGCAAAATTCTAAGTATCAAACTCAGTAAGAATATCGAAGTCTAAACTCGGAGGAATTTCTTCTCGGAAGCACGCTGAAGCTTGAAGGAATTCAGACAACACATCAGCAAACAAAGAAATAGATATTTTCCTATCCCGACATGGAAAATTTCTGAATATCTAGCAAGAATCTTCTAGATACGATCTTATCTAGAAATTTGTGTATTTTCCTTTATTCAATCTACTTTGTAACCGCCTCTACGGTCTATAAATAGAGGAGCGGGTCCTTCATAAAAGGGATCGGCTTTTTGACACACACATTAAGCCAATGAATTGTACTCGACAACCGTCCTCTTCTTTGCAATACACTTATTTTCTTTAAAGCTCTCAAGAATCCTTGCCCAATCTTCGCTCTCTTTTTCAGAATTTTGGATTTAACCCTTTGTGCTAGACCCGGTTCGAACATTGGTGATGAGCTACGGTTTGGAAATGGTTGGAGCGAATTCGTGAGAACTCATTCCATTACTGAAGGACACGTACTTATCTTCGAGTACAAAGGAAGTTCGTGTTTTAATGTTGTTATATCCTGACGAATGCGAGGTTATCATTAATTAAAACCTGGCCTTTAATTAATTTTCCTTGGGTAATTTGTTTTTATATTAATCAAGAACTTCCTCTATCTTAAGGACTTTTGTAATCATAATTAATATTATCTAATGAAATTATTTTTTTGGTGAAAAAAAAAATTCATTATATATTGTTTTCTCTATGAAAAAAATATTAATATACATGAATAAATGTTACTAATTTGAGTAAACAAAAATAATTATAATAAACAAAACTTAATGCTCGTGAAACAAATATATAATGATTCCGAAAAAAACCAATAATTATTTATAATTACAAAAAAAAAGAATATGACGATATTAAAACAAATTGAGAACTAAAACTCTATGACTATATTATTTGTGTTTGCGTTAATTCCTAAAATCAGAAACTAAGAAACAGTTTGAAGAATCGAACGGAATTAATTAATATAACCTTATCGCTAGATCTATCTCCCGTAATAAATAAAGCCTAAATTACATAGCTAGCGACTTGTGTAACCTCAAGAATCGTACCATTGAATAGACCAGAAAGGGGATCAATGTTTCTCGTCAATACAATGACAGCGTCGATTTTAAGAAACATTCCATCCTCAAAAATAAAACTACTGAACATTAATATAAAAAAAAAATATATATATATATCTATGTATATATTTAAATTGAGGTTATTAAAAGTATAATCGATCAATATATGATTAGATCAAGTAATAATATAGTTCATATTAGACATCTATATTTTTAAAGATTATAATAAGAACTTGTACCTATCGTTACAATAATAGTATAAATTTTTTATAGTTTATAATAGTGAAAATAATCAATAGTTTCACAAATTCGATTTGACATTTATTTGCATATAAGTACAATTGATTAAAACTGGAAAACATTATATTAGATAAATACTTCATTAATATAAAAAATACAATATCTTATATTGAAAGCTTTAAAGAAAATAAGACAACCTTTGAAACCGTTATAATAATTAAGGTCAAAACTAAATTTTAGTACTTTTTCGAAAATCTTTTACAAAAAATAATATTTTATCAACTATTTATCTTACATCTTACGTTTCCTATAATGTTCAACCTAAAACCAAAACAAAGTTTAGATAATATAAAATAATAAAGAAAAACAGTTCGTCAATTGAAAGTGAAATCTTAAAATAAGACATCAAAACTAAGGTCATTAAAAGTATAATTGATTAATATATGATCAAATCAAGTAACAATGTACTTTATATTGAAAAACCTATATTTCTAAAGATTATTATAATAACTGGTAACTATTGTTACAATAATTGTTCAAAATAATTACAATTTACAATAGTAAATATAATAAATATTTACGCAAATTTGGTTAATATTAACTTGCATATAAGTACAATTCAAACAAAACTGACAAATCTTTTCTAAGATTAATACTTCAATAAAAAATAATTATATAATATTTATAAATAAAATAGAAATAAGACCATCTTGGAAACTGTTATAATCATTAAGACAAAAACTAAACTATACAACTTCTCCTAAATATTGTGTAAAAGATTTTGTTAAGACTATATATTCTATATTTCGTTACCTATAATCCTAACCTAAGACCATGAGAAATTTCTCTTAAGACTAAAAGAAAGAAAAACAGTTAGTTATTAGATAAATACCTAATAACTAAAAAAGTAAAATATATTTATATATATTATTTTAAAACAAAATAGAAGTAAGACAATCTTGGAAACAGTTACGATCAATAAGGCTAAGACTCAGCTTTACAACTTCTCCAAGAGATCAGGCAAGAGATATTTTTTTAACACTATTATATATCTTCCATATTTCATTACCTATAAACCTAACACCATCAGAAAACCATCTTAAGAGTAAAAGAAAGAAAAATAGTTGTTTCAAAGCGAAGAGTTCAAATTTGATATCAGAACTAAGGTAATTACAAGTATTATCGATTGATATATGAGCAAATGATCGATTTCATGCTGTAATTTGTGCTAACTATTTAACCATATCTCTTTTCTAGAAAAAAATGAAGAGAAACAGAGATTCTACACTGATCGCTGCTAAGGTATGATTTTTTAAAAGTTGTAACTTATAATTATAGATTTTCTCGCTAAAATGGGAAATTATAATCATACATTATTCGTTAAAATTTAAAGATTTTTTGTTGCAATTTCGGTATCGATTACTTGTTGATCGTACATACCTTGTTTTGAATTTTAGATATCTTCTAAAAAGCAATATAAAATATCGAATTGTATTGTTTAGTTTAGAAATTTACTATTTCATGTTAATTTTATATATTGTTTTATTTCACTTAAACGATCCCTAAATTCTTTACAGAAAATGGTGAACAAAAAAATGAATATGATAGACTTGATCTCAGACGACATTCTAACACACATACTCTCAAGACTTGCACTAGAAGGAATGTTTATGTTTGAACGATTGAAGATAGTATCAAGACGATTTAGACAAATCTGCGAAAGAGAAGAGATGTTATCAAAGCTAGACATTGGATGTATTCCTTTTTATCCATGGAGAGGGAAAAAAGCTCTTTTCAACAAATTTCATGAGAACTTAGGAAGCAAAGGTAATAACGAAGCCTTATTAAGGTTAGGTATGGGAAATTACTTTGTGAAAAATCGTTTCAATGAGGGATTAAGGTTGCTTGATGAAGCCACCAAAAAAGGGAATCTGGATGCTAGATTTGTTTTTGGAATAATTCTAATATGTGTAGGACATAACTCTAGAAAAAGATGAATAGAAATTCTTGGAGAATTACACAGACCAACATTGAGAATAACATTAGAGTTTGTGGGAAGAATTAGAGAACGCGTGTATAGTGGACCAGCAAGTCTTCGTTGGTGAGGGGAAAATGGTCTTAAGATACTCAAAGAATCATGTCCAAAGAAAATGCACTTGCGGAGGAGAATTTATCCTGACAATACCTTACTACAACAAATGGGATGATCTGGATGAGGATTTCGACCTACCAATAAAAGAAATATGTAAAACTTGCTTTTGAGATTATCAACTCATGCATGTACTTCCTAATAATTAGAATTTGTTCAGAAACTACTTAACAGTTAGATTTTATCAAATATTATATATTATGTTTCTCTCTTTGGTTATTCTTTAACATGAAACTAACTTACAATATACTTTTGTAAACTATTATAGTTTTGATAAATCAGTAAAATAAGGATATGTAAAGTAATAGACCTAAAAATAGAATATAATAGAAACAACAAAAGGAAGAAGGTATTATAAAATTAAAAAACAAACAGAGAACTTGTTCTTAGAAACAAATGTAAAATAAAGCAAATGTGACAAACTTTGTAAAACAATGGAAAAATAGTAAAACAATCACTTGCGATGCTTGTAAGGAGTTTTGCAAGCAATAGGAGAAGTAATATCTTAGCTACTTCTTTAAAAAGATTAGCGGACATAATCTCAACAATATTGGATTCAACACAAAGCTTCTTATTAGTCGAAGATTTTTCATCATCGAGCCCTTCTGGATCAGATCGCTTAGATGAAGGTGTTGAAAATAACGAACCGGCCAATTCAGAACTCTCACCCGTATTAGAGATTGAAAGATTCATCTGTATAAAGAGGAAAAATATAGATAAACATTATTGATTCAGAATTTTATTCAAAAATTCTAGCAAAAATAGCGAATAGGAATAGAAAAAAATGAAAAAGTGTAATTAGAAAAAGTAGAAATAATGATATACTTACTTGATCACTTGAGGTAGACGGAAGATCGATAGACTCGGTTACAGTCTTGCCATCAGACCAAACCTTAGCTACTTTAAGAGTATCATTTCTCAAACCAATGTTATCCTTCTCAACTATAATACCGACCTGAAATGTTTTTCCTCTTAAATTGTTTAGTGCATCCGGTAAAACATCATAATTTCCAATCACCATACATGCCTATTTAGAATAAATAAAACCAGTTAATAAAATAAATAATGTCAAAACTAAACATCGAACAACATATTAAAAAAAAAAAAAGATAATAGTCCGGACCAAGAATATCACTTGCTTTCATTCCTATGAGTTCTTGCATCATCAATCTCTTTTTGAGTTCCAATTATGTTCAAGTCATCAACATATACAACTATGATCACATATCCCGATAAAGATCTCTTAATAAATACGCAAGGGCATATCGCATTGTTGGTATATCCTTTACTCAACAAATATTCACTTAAGCGATTATACCACATGCGTCGGAATTGTTTTAATCCATAAAGTGATCCCTGTCATTTGACCGAACATATCTTTTTAGATTTTGAGCTAAATGCCTCAGACATTTTCAACCTTAATGGGATTTTCATATATATATATATATATATCATTATCCAGTGATCCATATAAATATGCTATCACAACATCCATTAGATGCATATCAAGATTTTTAGATGCCGCTAGGCTCATCAAAAATCTGAAAGTAATTGCATCCATTACCAAAAAATATGTTTTTTCATAATCCATTCCTGGTCTTTGAGAAAAACCTTAAGCAACAAGTTGAGCTTTATATCTTGTTACCTCATTTTTCTCATTTATTTTCCGAACAAAGACCCATTTATACCCCTACAGGTTTTACATATTCGGGTGTTGTGACAATAGGTCCAAAAACATTACTTTTATTGAGAGAGTTTAACTCAGTTTTTATGGCTATTTGCCATTTCTCCCAATCAGATATTTTCTGACATTCTAGTATGGACCTTAGATCTAGATCATCACTTTCATTATCAATTTTTTTGATACAGAGAATGAGAAAATTCCATCATCATCTTTAATCTCATTTCTAACCCATACTTTTCCATTTTGGATATAGTTGATGGAAATCTCATGGTTTTCAACATTAATGTTCTCTTCAGGACTGTTCTCTGTATGTGGTTCTTCTAGACCACTTTCATTCAATTCTCCTAATTTGTTTTTCTTTCGGGGATTTTTATCCTTTGATCCCATTGGTCTCTCCCTTTTCAACTGAACCTTAGGTTCATTTGCTATATTTCCATCATTTTGTTCTTCATGAACAATAACTCTTGATGGAACATTCATAGCGGGTATATATGATTTTGTCACCATTTTTGTATCGATGAACGCATTTGGTATCTGCTTTGCCATATTTTGTAAATGTATAATTTTCTGAACTTCCAGTTCACGTTGTTTCGTAGAAGGGTCAAGGTGCAATAACGATGATGTGCACCATGTAATATGTTTTGGAACTTCTCTAGTTCTTCCCCTAATGCTGAAAATTTATCTTCATTAAAATGGCAATCGGCAAAACATGCCGTAAACATATCACTAGTTTTTGGTTCCAGATACCGAATTATACTTGGTGATGTGTACCAAATATATATATTCCCAATCTCCTTTGTGGTCTCATTTTTGTTCTTTGTGGTGGCGCTATGGAGACATAAACCGAACACCCAAAAACACGAAGATAGGATATATCTGGTTTCCGGTCAAATGTTAATTATGATGGGGAGTATTTATTATATGCACTCGGCTTTATTTGAATGAGTGCTACATCATGAAAAATTGCATGACCCCATATTAAAATTGGGAGTCTTGTTCTCATTATTAACGGTCTAACAATAATTTGTAACCGTTTGATCGAAGACTCAGTCATGCCATTTTTATGTGTGAACATGTAGGATTGGATTTTCAACATCAATTCCCAATGACATACAGTAGTCATTGAAGGTTTGTGAAGTGAATTCACCAGTGTTATCAAGGCTTACTTTCTTTATTGTATTATTAGGAAATTGTGCTCTCAACATGATTATTTGGACAATGAATTTTGTGAAAGGCATATTTCGTGTGTTTAATAGACACACATGTGACCATTTATTAGACGCATCAAATAATACCATAAAATATTTAAATGGCCCACATTGTGGGTGGATAGGCCCACATATATCACCATGTATTCTTTCTAAGAATACTGGAGATTTATTTCCAACTGTTGCTGGTGATGGCCGAGTTATTAGTTTTCCAAGAGAACAAACATTACATGAAAATCCTTTCACTTGAAAAATCTCTGATTTTTAAGCGGATGACCATTTGAATTTTCCACAATTTTTTTCATCATAACTGATTCAAGATGCCCTAAACGTTCATGCTAGATTGTGAACATAGTACATGTAAACTTCTAGTTAACATTAATATATGACTCAACCATATTTATTTTTGTAGAATATATTTTTGGAGGATAAATCTAACAGATTTTCTAATATATATTTTCTCTGTGGAGGGATGTAATGCAAAAATATTCAATGTCATTCTTATTCATAGTCTCTATATGATATCCATTTCTTTAAATATCTCTGAAACTTAATAAGTTTCTATAAGATTTGGGGAATATAATGCCTTATTTATTTCAAACTTTATTCTCCATGGCATTGAAAAACTAGCTCTTCGTGAGTTCATTATTATTTTTGCATTACCATATATAGTATTTATGCTTCTAGCAGAATCTTTTATATCAAGTAAGGATAAATACTTTTTATTCTTAAGTATTGTGTAAATTTTAATATTGTCTGTTACTCGATGAAATGTGGAGGGAAGCGGGATAAATGGCTGATACTACTGGAAATATCTTCATCCTCATTTTCCAGTTTCAACATTTTCTTCGATTCGGTATTAGAACGGAATAACTCATACTGATAATATATTATAAAATATATAAAATTATATATATATATTCTTATATTATTTGTTTGTGTATTGGAAAGAGACGTGAGATAAAAGCTTAATAGTAAACTCTCTTCTTTTATTCATATATGTTGTACATAATAACATAAGGAACAACACACACATATATATATAGGGGTGGAGTGGCGGTGATTCTAAGTCGGTAAGAAGTAAAAGAATAAAACATAACAAATGGATAATTACAATATTTTGTAACACGTATAATTTGGTATACAATAGCGCCATACTTATCATATTATTATCTTGTATATAAAAAATAATATATCTTAAAAATTTAATTACTGACTTTTATATAATAAGATTATGTGTATAGTTTGTTTTTTCTGTCAAAGAATATTTATTCATTAAAATTATTAAGTACAGTAAAACATTTCAATTATAACAAAAAAATTACAAGAAATCTTAAGCATAATGTCATGTGTTATGATTCAGGTGATGTGTTTGGCAATAAAATTGAGTTGGTGGATATATGAGAATTCCTCCAATCTTTGACGCATATAAGTTTAATGTCAATGAATTACACATTCCTGGAAAATCTATCTGAACAATGAGCATGTTTACTCATCAGAGATGACTAAACCAGATTAAAAGAACCATAAACTATCAATTCATCTTCAACCGGTTCTTAGAAATGTCGGTTGAAGTGATATTGATATTAAAAAAAGAAGAAATTAACGTATATATTGAGAATGTGGAAAAAAGGTAACATAAACTAAAAGTTACGTAGATCTAGTATGAAATTTTAAAAGTTGCCTATGTTTAAAAATTGAAAGGTCATAGGTTTAGTGATGAAATAAAGAAAAGAAGGTCATTGGTTTAGTATTGATGTTTTTGAAAGACAAGTCTTTTCGACTTCAGCGTTTCGTCAAACTCCTCACCAATATTTAGTGCTGTGTCCATTCTTAAAGAGTTTTAAGGCGAATTCAATAAAAGAGGTTAAAAAAAATTTTTATAACATAAATAATATATAGTTTAGAATTTTTTTTTTTGATAAAACAAAACAAACTTAAAAAACCAACTAACTCGTAATCAAGATTCCTAACTAATTTCCATTCTATAAATATGATAGATAAATTATTCAATCTTTCTTGTGACATAGTTGATTACAAATAAGACTTTATCAATTTTAGCTCTGAAAAATTTCTTTCAGCTAAGACAACCAAATGGAATCGTCAACAAAATTCGATAAGCAATCCATAAGTTTGGATAACATTTCTATTCCTTTCAAGTAGTTTAACACTTCAACGAGTTTCTTTCAATTCTCTGGTAACTGAATGATTTCAATGTTTTAAAAAGGTTTCGAGATTAATTTTTTTTTCTTTCTTTATATAGCCTATTTTATTATTTCCATATTTTTCTATTTTCACTTTTATTTTTTCAGATTTTTTTGATTTTTTTTGTCAATTTTTTATTTTTTGTAACAGTAAGCATTATTTTTTTTAAAAAATTTCGAATTTCATTTGTTTTAAACCTTATTATCAGTTATTTCCACTTTCAATTTCAATTTATCTAAATATTTAAGCCTTTCTTTATCTTGTTTAAAAAAAAACTACCTTCCCTAGAAAAATAGGCTTTGGAACTAGGATACGAACACAACTTATGCCATGATTGGCAAAGCTGAAAAGAAAATGTAGCTGAAAACTGCTGAAGTGAAAGTTAAGAGCTGTAAGCTGAGAAATAAAGCCGAAAGTTGCGTTTATAAGCTGAGAGTTACAACTGCAAGCTAAAAGATGCGACTGCAAGCTAAGAGCAGAGGGCTAAATATATTTTTTAATTATTTAAAATTTTTTTAAATATATTGTTAAATATTTATATAATATTAAAATATGATTAGAAATTATTAAAGAAAACTAATACAAAAATAACTAAAAGGAAGATAATTGTTAAAACATACACAAATGAAATTGAAATTAAAGCATTATATAATTAAAACAAACGTATATTATATAGATAAAGTATAGTAAAAGAGAAGTATCCCATAATATAAAGAAAATAGAATTACATTATAACTTAAGATAAAATTGCATAATAAAGATGAAATTTGATAGTTACAGAAAATTTTGTAATAAATATTGACTTTTAACTTTTATCATAAAATAATTGATATTTAGAATTTTGTTAGCGAATTTTAGAATATTTTACGGAATCTTAGAATTTTTAAATAAAATAGTATATTTTTAACAAATATAAATAGATTAATCACGTTTTTTGCAAAATGTACATTAAAAAGATTTTATTTTGGCACAGCAACTCCAAACTCTATGTAATCCGGCGTTATACAACTGTGTTGTTACACAGCAGTTATTGAAAAACTGCCACACGTGTAAAAATTGAAAAATTATACTTGATTTGCAATGATCAGCGCTGTGCCAACGCAAACATTGTCTAAACGGGAAGCCAATCACCCTTTTAGAGGGCCTCTACCAATATGCCAAGGCACTTTGACAATTATGGGGTCCCAAAAAATATATATAAATATATATATTTTTTTTGAGGTCTAAGGTAAATGCCTTTTTATTTGTTGGGCAGGGCTCTGCTAATATGTTATCATCTTCTAAGAATATTACTAATGGTGTTCCAAATCTCATTCTAAATTCTATATTTAAAAGAAAAGTATTTCCAGTGGTGTTATATTTTTCTAGTATTAGTTAACACTTTTTCACACATTATTTAAAACAAAAATTCAGTTCTATAGGAAGCATAATTTAAAACCGAGGAGACCTTAGTTATGCAAGTTACCTATATATATTCGCTGATCAAAGATTTATAAGATATCTCAAAATTAGAGAAACATTCTAAATAATGTCAAAACTGAATATTACTACAACCACTCGAAAATAAATTTTCCAAACTAAAGAAAAGCTGAGCCTCTATAGAATTAAGAGCTCAAGGGTTGGCTCGGCTCGCTTGCTTCCTACAACATTATAAAATTTATCACCAACGGTTTATATGAAGATTTAAGTAATTTTCGACAAGATTGGATCGAGGACGTTTAAATTCTTACGAAGATTTCTTTTGGTTTTAAAATTAAATATCTATTTGTGGAGCTAAACACTTGTTGGATCCAAAAGAAGATGCCGTATTGGTGTTTTTTGAACATACTTAAGAGTTGACTTTTATGCTAATACAAAAGTTAGGTACAAAATGTGGTTTTGTCAAGAGTTGACTAGGCATAATCAAGAAGGTTTTATCCACTTAAGTTGGTGTTTATGGAAACAAGGAAAGTCAGCTGCTACAAATGGTTTTGCTTATAAAAGGAAGCTCAAAACGTGGAGGATGAAGTAGTGCAAAAAAAGAGAGAGCAAGTGAGTAGTGTGCTGTACAAGCAACACACAAGTCATAGAGAAATTCGAGCAAGTGTCTGTTTATTCTTAAGTGTAAACACAAGGATAGTTTTAGGTGAAAACAGAGTTGGTGAGTGATTGTGAGGATCATTATCTCTTGTAACTCAATTGTAATTCTTGTTCGTGTTCTATTGGATTCCGGGACAAGGTCTCGGCGTAGGCAATATCTACACCAGATATTGTTGAACTTGTTAACTCTCTGTGTGCTCTATTTACTGTCTGTTCTTTCTGAAATTGTCTGTGCAATGTTCTACTTCTTCTAACAAGTCTCAACTCTATCAACTCTTTGTTCACTTATCAACTGTTTGTTCAATTCTAGTTGATTTGCCAAAAGCTATCCATATTTTAATTATACTATCTATAATTTCAAAATGTAATCTATCACAAGACATGAGACACAGTTGTTTTGTCTACATATGGACGGCCTATACAAACAGTTTCCATACAATGATTTTCGGTTATGGATTTGGTTTGGATGCTCTGATTATTTGCTTTGAAGGTTGGAGATTTGTATGGGTTCAAAGGGTTTAGATGGTTGACAGTCTAATCTTTAGCCCGAGTAGCTCTTTATTGTCTCTTCATCAGTGTTCTCTCTGTCTTGTTCAACTTTGTAGCCGCCATCTTTTATACCAGATAATTGGGATTCCCTCCATCTCTTCATACTCAATTTCTTTTACAGGGTGTTGATGTTTTGGTATCCTTTTGATATCCTAGTCTGTATTTGTTATTATTCTTGCAATTTCATGTTGTATTTCTTCCCCTTTAATTAATAGGAAAGTCTTTTATTAAAAAAAAAGAAGATAATATGTATTCCACAATAAATGTTTCAAGTTAGCTAGTCATTATAGAAGAAAAAAGAGTGAATTTTCTATGGCATTTTCAATATTGTATATAACTTATATAACAATACAAATTTATGATATGATATTTAACCTATGCGTTTATGGCAGATGCAAGAGTTTTTCTCACAATGTCCACTATGAGAGTCTTCATCTTGGCATTTGACATTGCATTTTCTGGCTCCATCTTTTTCACCACCACAATGAACAAGCGGTCCTTTATTGGATGGTCTTCTTGTAATCGGACCAACTCATGGTTCTTGTGGTTTTGGTTGCCTTGGTGGTATTCGTGGGGTCTCTGTTTTTGCAATAGCTCCTAATACACATACATTTTATTAAAGTTCAATCATATGTATAGTTTTGCTTTAATTTTATCATTATAATGAAACATATATACATTATATTTAGAAGATCGACCCAAAAAAAAAGAAGATCGATCAAATAAGATTTTAACTTAAATTGTTTCACACACCAATGTTTGCAGTAGGATTACCTTGATTACATGTACAAATATTTTCTTTAAATATAGATGTGAATCTGAAGCAAAAATTGTTCATTTCATTTGCATTTTATATTTGCAATTTAGGAAATTTCTTTAGTTTAAAAGTTAAATTTATGGATTTATCTGAACAAAGAAACATAATTATGAAATCAAACACACACAAAAAGATTGAGGCATTGGTAAGATTCATACTTATCAAAATGATCATAAGGATTATCAAACAAATGTTAAAACATCAATTATGTTATTCTTGGCCATTTTGTTCTTATTTTAAAGAAAGTTCTTTAATTTATTTTCAATAAAAGTTGTTAATTACATCACCATCTAACAATTTAACTTAAAGACTTTTATTTTCTAAAAAAGGATAATATGTATTCCACAAAAAAATATTTCAAATTAGTCATAATAAATATAAAATAGAGTTAGGATGATTCAGCTAATGATTTGGCACCAGAGTTCGATTCCTACCCGCTGTATTATGGTAGCTAAAAAAAAAAGATTTTAGAGATGAACTTTAAGTTATGGATCGGGTCTTGTCAATTTAATTGTTCACAACAAAAATATATAAAAGAGAGTGAATTTTTATGGCCACCAAAATTCTTCTAATTTTAGTAAACATTTTTTTCACATACTAATTATTTGAAACAAAATGTCAATTCTAATATGAAACATAATTTAGAACCGAAGAGATCCACTAGACATCATTTTTCTAGCCACAACCTTAAATATGGCTAAACGAAAAAATTCTGCTGTTATACGACTGTTCCTAGAAAACCCGTGGCTAATCAATTGTAGCATTTTTGTGATTCGATACTGAAGTACAAATTTTTTCGTGGCTAGATCGTGCTTATACATTTTTTATATAAGTTATAATTTTTATTGATCTGTATAAACATTGGAAGGTTACATCATTAACGTGATTATTTGACCACTTCTTAATATCAAAAACAAACTAGCAATACAACTAACTAGTACATAGTGTGATAAATTTACATGCATTTCTTAATCTCAATTAACAGAGGTTTCTAAGTCTCTTCATAATGAGACACCTCAGCTGACATATCAGCCACTTCTCAACCAATCAGATTATTTAATTAATACACATCACTGACTCCTAAGAAAATAGTCATTAAGTGATCTTTTTCATTAATGTCTTTTGCTAACGAATTAATATGTATGACATGTAACACAAAAGGTAACTATATATACACAACACCAACTAGATTTTGATATTTTGGTTAAATTGAATAGTCATGTTGGTATTAATTAAGACATGATAATCTCGATCTTATTATAAAAAGTAATTGGTGCTCTCAACTAATACCTGAAAGTAAAAAATTAGTCTTCAGATCAAATTAAAAATATGGTTTGGTTCAGCTCGGTTCGGTTTTGATTTCGATATTGTAACTGCTAATGATAATCTTGTTTGGGATTCAATTATATTTCGGTTTAGCTTATGGAAATAAATAATCTTAATCAATATTTAATATTTTTAACATGTTACATATCTATACGTTAAATATAATATTAGATTCTTTATGAATTTTTCTTTGCTAGTGTAGATTCTTTATGATCTCAACCTTTGTGAGAATGGAGAGTTTTGAGTTTGGGCTATAATTCTTCCAATTTATGGTGTTGAGCGGTGTCTAGCGTTGCCGGTACGAGTTGTGGTGCGAGAGTATGTGGTGTGGGAATAGGACCTTGTCTCACCACATTAGTCAATTGCGAATTCGGTGTTTCGCCGAATAAATT
The DNA here is from genome assembly GCA_900406405.1 of Lepidium africanum. Taxonomy (NCBI): domain Eukaryota; kingdom Viridiplantae; phylum Streptophyta; class Magnoliopsida; order Brassicales; family Brassicaceae; genus Lepidium; species Lepidium africanum. The sequence goes on from OVAX01000692.1 coordinate 60,134, forward strand.
CCTTTGCACACTAACAAATACTTCCTCAGAAGGTTTGTTTGCTTGCACACGCGGATGGCTAGATTCAATCAACTGGGTTCTTGCCTCGATTCGATCAAGACGTTCGGTGTTTCTCTGTTCGGCTGCATCCAATTGTGCTAGCAGATTCTGCAATATTAATCTGAACCTGGTTCAGAACTGGGTCACGAGTTTGGTTAAGTTGCTCTAGAGGCGGGTCATTGACTCGTCTCGCGGGTGAGATAACTACACTGTCGTTTCCAGACATTATTGCGGTGGTTTTCTCCTTACTTCCTTCTGCGTAAAGAAATTATTCGATGTCTTTCCCACAGACGGCGCCAATTAGGAAGGACCTTACATAATCTGCAAAGTTGTGAAACCTGTAGTATACGAGTTCACAACAATAGAAGGAGTGATTATTCCACGCAGTTGGAATTCCATCAACTTGAAGCGTTACCACTACTGAAGTTGCGCCATCTCGGCACCCTTTACATCACTTGATGCCTTCTTAATGTCTTAATTATATAATCAGAACTACGTTTTGGCTTGATCCCTTCAGGGTATGTAGGTAACTTTCAGGTGCAGCTAAAAATAAAATTCTTATAATGTCACCCTCTCGGCATGCAAAAAAAAAAGAAGACGAAATATCTATACATATTTCATTATGGCCGAGACCCTACTCTATAAGCCGAGTCTTAAAATCTCGCCGAGTTTGAAACCTTGCAAAACTTTTATCGAGTCTTAAAATCTCTCAAAAAGGCTGAGACCTTACTCTCTAAACTAAGTCTTAAAATCTCGCCGAGTGTGAAACCTCGCAAAACTTTCATCGAGTCTTAAAATCTCTCGAAAAGGCCGAGACCCTTCTCTTTAAGCAGAGTCTTAAAATCTCGCTCGAACTAAGCCGAGTCTTAAAATCTCACTGAGTAAAACTCGTAAAAAAAGAGCTTATGGGATTAACTATCACAAAGTGTCAAAACAACATGGTCTATCCCTAAAAACTTGAGACCTAATTCTCAGACTAATCTTATGACGAGACCAAGTTCTCACTTCATCTATATCTTAAGCCAAAATCTTAAAAATATTCTGAGATAACAATCTCAACTTTCTTACTAAGATATAATTCTTAAAACATCTTGCTTCTAAGCCAAGACCTAGTTTCTCGCAAATTCTAAGTCAAAAACTTCACTTTTGCAGAGTAAGCCGAGACATAATTTCTCGTAAATCCTAAGGCAAAAGCTTCGCTTTTGTAGAGTAAGCCGAGACCTAGTTTCTCGCAAATCCTAAGTCAAAAGTTTCGCTTTCGTATAGCAAGCGGAGATCTAGCTTCTCGTAAAATATGAAATGGAAACCTAGTTTTTCGACTAATATTTGAAACTAAGTTTTGGATCAAGTTTTAACTTTGTACAAAGAACGGTTAACAAAGCTAAATAGCCGACAAGTGGGATCAAATACAACAAAAAAAAAAAAAGGAAAAATAAAAGAAGTTTAAATAGTTGGAGTAAACAACAACAATACAAGAACATAACTCAAAAGACTACTCGTCAATGTTGATGCACTTAGCGTCGACTTGCTCTTCTTCCTTCGGCTTATTCTCATCGGCAACCTTTACAAAAAAACATCATCATTGGAATCATATTTATTGAAACCCCAGATTGAAACAGTGACGAGTTCAAAATCTCGTATACTAACATGAACACGATCTTTGGTTCCAACTGCAGCAACCTTGTTCGAGTCAGCCCCAAGCACTAAACCCTCTCTCAAATCAAAAGCTGCTTCGCCCAACTTTGAAGACCCTCCGATTCAAATATCCGGATAGTCAGGTCATTAGGAAGCAACGTCGAGATGACTTCCTTTTCAAGAGCCTCCTTGTCTTCTGCAAGATGCTCAGTTTCATACGTGACCAAGGCCGAGGGAATTTCCATCTTCCTTCTTAAGATGGCTTGTAAAAAATTGTTAAACCTAGTAAACTGGGCAAATGTAAAGCGAGCTTCCATGCTGGTCTCGAAGTCTTTGAACCGAGCCACAATCCTCTCAAATTGGCCAGATAAACGACCTGATAATTCCTTATAAACTTTTAGCTTTTTGAGACAACAACATCATGCAAACAAGTGTCAAATTTACCTTTGATCTCCTCTAATTCGACCTGAAGCAACGAGACAACATTATTGGCCTTCTCGGTAGCTTTGAAGGCGACGCATCGATCTTCCTTGGTGCACTCCAAGGCATCTTTAAGAGCGAAGATCTCCTCAGCCTGCTTGAGGGATCTTTCTTGCTTCGACTTCAACTCGGCCTTCACATAAGAGAGTTCGGTTTGTACCTTTCTCAGCGAAGACTTAGCCTCAACAACTTCGAGATGAGACTTGCTGGCGCGATCAGCAATCTCATTATATTTTCGAGTATTCTTGGCTCCAGAAGCTTGGGACTTCTCGTGACCAAGGACAACTTATTTCAATTAAGAAAGAAGCTGAAAGGTGAGAAGTTCAAGTCAATAAATCGAAGAAAAATAAGAAGAAGATAAAATTAAGGACTAACCGAGAACACCGCATTCGCTGTTTCTTCATACTCCTTCCTGTTGAGCATATGATCAGGAGAGGAAGCATCTCAAGAGAATTTATGAGATGACACATCAATTCGGCATCCTCTGTTCCACAACTCATAATCAGAGCCGATTCCTTGACCTCGTAGTCAAAGCCAAAGTCGCCGGCAGTTTTAGCCTTCTTGAACTCGTAATTAAAATATATTGGATTCAAATATTATATATTTCTCGTAAAGTTAAGATCAAACCCATAACAATATTTGACTTAAATTTTCACAACTTTATAATGAATACAAACTATTCAATATGGATATACTAGTATTTTTGGTAAAAAGTGGTAATATTAGTCATTTAATTACAAATCCTAAGAGTGTAATTTCATATTTTTTGTGTATTATATATCTTTTATACATTGTTATTTTTGATATATTGATTATGTAATTTATAATAATACTTTTAATTTTTGATTATTCGTATTTCCAAAACTATTTCCCGTACTTGTACCACAATATCTTGATTTATTAGGACTTTGAGAATTGTTCGGGAAGTAAATTTTGAGTCTCAAAATTTTTGTACCACCGTTTCCCGAAGTTCCCGTCCCGTTCTGTAACAAGAATTATTTAGGAAATAAATCTAATTTCCTGAACTACCCGTTCCCAACCCGTATCCGTGATTTCCCGTCCCGTTTCCCGTTATGCACATGGCTAATCCAAAGGGAAACCAAGCTCAAAAGACAGGTCATAATCTAAACCAAAGATCAAGGATTGTTAGCATTGTTGTGAACCAGGTCACTACAAGAGAGATTGTTAATGAAAGCTGAAGCTAGTCTAGTAAAGGCTGAAGCACAAGAGGTAACAATGCTTATGGCTTCAGTGGACTCCACGAAAGAGTGGGTGTTGGATTATGGCTGCTCTTTGCATAGAACATTTAGAAGGGATCTTATGTTGATGTGGAAGAAATAGACGGAGGACGAGTCCTAATGGGAAACCTCATTTCTCAAGGAAATGGGATGTTAATTTCAATCTCGAAATTTCAGATTGAAGATATTCCATGATGAGAAGGTGGTAATCACTGGTACATACAGAAATACTATGTATTATATGGATGAAAAGCCTGAAACTCCATAGGTGAATGTAGTTGTTGATTCGATCAATTCTGAGGTTCTATGGCACATCAGATTAGGAGAACTTGGTGAGAAGGCATTGTAAGTTCTTAAATAAAACGAACTGATCAAGTATAAAGGGGAAAGGGATTTCAAACACTGTGAACCCTGCATCTTCGGGAAAACACACAAAATGTCATTCAAGAAAGGAGTGCACACATCTAAAGAACCATTGGAGTACATGCATTCGGAATTGTGGAGATCTCCCAACGTCACTCAAAATTTCTCAAGTTGCCAATACTACATGTCATTGGTAGATGATTTTTCAAGAAAAGTGTGGATTTATATCCTAAGGACTAAGGATGAAGCTTACAGTAAGTTTGTGGAATGGAAAACCTACACTAAAAATTAAAGTGGAAGGAAGCTAAAAGCCTTGAGAATAAACAAACAAAGATTTTAATGAGCATTGCAGTTTTCAAGGTATTATGAGGCACAGGACATGCCCTTATACCCCACAACACAATGGGATTGCTGAGAGGTTAAACGGTAATATACTTGAAAAAGGAAACCTTTTAAGCGAGACAGATTTGAGTGAGATGTTTTGGGCTGAGGCTGCAGCAACTATGGTGTATGTGATAAACAAAACGTCATCAAAACCACTAAACTATGAGATTCTGGAGGATATGTGGTCTGGAAGGAAACTAGATTATTCTGACATGAAAAGATTCGAAATCTTGGCATATTCCCATGTCACTCAAGGAAAATTGAAACCTAGAGCTAAGAAAGGAGTTTTCGTAGGTTATCTTCAAGGTGTCAAAGGTTCTGTGGAGTATAGAGGACAAGAAATGCACGTTTTAAGGGATGTAATTTTCTGTGAGGAAGTGATTTACGAAGACATTGCAACGGTTTCCGAGAATGCTGAAAATCATCAGAATTCACAAAGGCTGAAAAGAGTTACTTTCAATATTCTTGGAAATCAGTTTGAAGTGGATGAGTCAAGCAACGAGACAAACAATTCAAATGAAGATGGAGTTTTGCTAGAGCAAATTCAAGAACTCAAGGTTGAGACATATATTGAAGATCATGATAATCTACATTGTCCAGAAGATGTTTGTATGCTGGCTGGAGACAGAGAAAGGAGAGTGATAAGGAAACCCATCAAATTTTTGGAGTCTAACGTGGTATATTATGCTCTAAATATATCACAACTGATGGAAGAAGAGGAACCAAAAATATGAAGCTATGAATGAGAGATACAAAGAGCAATGGATTAAGCTTATGGATGAGGAAATGGATTCATTGCACAAAAATCAAACATGGAATTTATTTCAAGTTGTAGAAAACCAGAGGGTTATAGGATGCAAATGGATTTTCAAATTTAAACCTGGAATTTCTTGTTTTGAAGAGCCTAGATTCAAAGCTAGATTGGTTGCAAGGGGTTTCTCACAAATTGAAGACATTGATTATCATAAAATATTTTCACCGGTAGTTAGACACATAACTATCAGATTGGTGATGTCAGTGGTGGTTCAATTAGATATGGAGCTGGAGCAGTTGGATGTAAAAACAACGTTTTTACATGGAAACCTAGATGAAACAATCAATATGCAGCAACCTGAAGGGTATTCTAAAGGTGATTAGGTCTGTTTGCTGAATAAATCTTTATATGGATTGAAACAATCATCTAGGTAATGGAACCTAAGGTTCAATTAGTTCATGACGACTCAAAGCTATGCAAGGAGTGATTTTGATTCATGTGTATATCTGAAGAAGTGTAAAGGAGGTAACTACATATATCTACTGTTATACGTTGATCATACTTGTGGCATCGCTAGATATTGGTGAAATCAAAAGGTTAAAATGAATCCTAAGTAGTGAGTTTGAGATGAAGGACCATAGGCTAGCTCAACGGATCCTAGGCATGGATATCATCTGACAGAGAACAAGGAACACTAAGACTCACACAACATATCTTGAAAAGGTGCTAGAACTTTCAAGTGAAATGAGTCTAAGGCTGTTCAAACTCCTATGGGAAGCCATTTTAAGCTACTAAGTACGAAGCCAGAGAACAAAGATAAGGCATAAAAGGAGATGCAGAATGTAGCGTACTCAAGTGTCGTTGGAAGTTTGATGTACGCAATGGTCGGATCTAGGGGTGTCAAACATGCAATATGCCCGCGGGCTTGACCCGATAAGGCCCTCCTGGACGCGGGATTGGACATTGTAATTTATGTCCACTAATTTGTGGGTCTCGCGGGTCAAACCCGGTGCGGACAGCAGTTTCATGGGTGTAGCCCGTAATGGCTTAGCGGGTCTACAGGTCTCCCGCAAAAACAAAAGTTCTGAACTTGGATCGATTTCTCCTACGACCGATTCAGCAACGGAGAAACAAAATTGGTGACTCCGGCTCAGGTGAAAAGGAGTAGGAGAGGACCAAGGTCAAGGATTCGCATATTTGGTAAGCCTCACTTGTTTGGTAATATTCAATTCATTGATTCTATTTTCACCGGTGAGATTTATCAAATTTGATTCAAATTTTTGTAGGGATTGTGGCGAACAAGTCTATATATTAAAGTTTTTTTAAAATCAAATTTCCATGGTTCTTGACAGAATCAAACCAATTGATACAATAGCATCAAACTTGAATGATTAGGTAACTCTGTGCATCGAACTAGTAAATCTTTTTGTTTCTAAACGGGTTAATTAAACACTAGAGATTTCTTCAGGTTTAGACTGATTGGAACTGGTACTTGTTTCATTTGTTGATCAAACAATTTGTTTTTTTCCTTACAACAAGCCATTTCACAGATTAATGATCTTACAATAAGAAGTAAAAATGCATGACAATACTATAAACTCCTGATTTTTGAGTTCTGCACATTGCAGCTAGAAAATTGCCTTGAGATTAGAGATTTAGCAACTTCATAATTGTAAGTCGAAAGAAAGGAGATCATTGACTTGATCACTCTTCACCTAAAAATTATGTTGTAGTTACTCGTATATATGTTTGGTTATGCGTATCTCACCAAACAAAGTTTACTAATGTCTGGACTTCATTCATTAATAGGTTTGTTGTTCATATATGTATACATGCTATCATACATTTAAGTTGCTATAGTAAGAGATAGCCCAACGACTTGTAGGACAACTGAGTTTGAGAGATTCTAACTAGGGAACTGATGCTATGTGTATCTTAACTTGTCATATGTTTTTTTTGCAGAAAATTAAGAAGAAAATGAATGCAACTTACAAGAGGACCAATGATGAATTAAAGAAACTGGCCAAAGAAATGAGAAAAGATGAGGAAACAAGTTTATGAATTGATGCTTCAGCTTTTCTTCTTTTTTCTGTTACATGTACGCTTGTGTATCGCTCACGTGCTTGTGATTCCAAAACAATGCACTTTGTTTTGCATAACTTTATATAAATATATAATCAATCAAACCTCTAAGTATTTAAACAATGCACTTTGTTTTGCTTGACTTTTTATAATCAATTAAAGCCCACTTTGTTCATGTTTTGCTTAACAATTTGCTTTCAGTTGACATGTCTAAGCCTCTAAGGATTTTGTCCTCTGAGCTATAACCAACATCATTACTGAACAACCCTCTTTCAACAAGTGAGCTTTGTGGCGAATCAAATCTTGACAAACTTATTAAGCTTTGTGATTCTTTATCTGACGTAGCGTACGTATTCGAATTGTAGCTCTATCAAGGAATCTAACGTGAGTTCCTTGAGACCTACTCGCTCAACTAAGAGATTAGCTAATCTCTTAGGACCGACTTCTTGGTTTGATGAATTTAATCAAATCAAAGCAAGGTTTAAGAGAAAGACTCTTGTTTATTAATTATCTCAAAACTGCCTCTTACAAAGAATAGTCGAGTCNTCTCAAAACTGCCTCTTACAAAGAATAGTCGAGTCCTTATATAGGCGAGAGGTTCTAGAGTAAAAAGGAAAAAAAACATTACGTAAAGGAAAAGAGTAAAACTAGTAATAATTGAAATAAGGAAAAATTGCATTAAGGAAAGTTGTTAAGTCGGTTGAGGCGGTGCTGCATCAGGTCCCGTCGTGTTGGAAAGATTCGGCCTCGAATCAAGTATGGGATCTGCAGCAACAAAACGTTAAACACGTCAGAAGTGTTGACACCAGGAGTGATGGGTGCCTCGGAGGAGGAACTCCCGGATATGGACTTGAGGGAAGACCTTAGTGAGTCGATTCTCTCAAGAACTAGATTTTGGGGAAAACGAAGAACACCACAAGGATTATG
>OVAX01000693.1:0-68018 GCA_900406405.1 Lepidium africanum
TGCTACTAAGGGGATAGACTCTAATGCCCAGATGAGAAGCGAGTGCACAAACCCATGAATCGTGCAGGACTCATTTTTGTAGGCTGCACTTTTGAGTAATCTCATCAGTTTCTGAAATGCAACTCTTCCCCATGGATGCCTTTTAAACTTCTCTAAATCTGAAACCAACTTAGCAGAACTAGGTGGAATCCTACTATTCGAGTGACAACCGTAAAACCAACATGCAAAACCACTAGCAAGCCAACCATCTTCCTCTTCTCGAAAGACCACGGTCTACATTTCCCCAACACTTTTTTCAACTCTACCCACGTAGGGGCTTCACCAACTGGTAAACCCATATTCCCCCCCCCAAGATCTCCATAGGCAACCTCGTCCACATAAGAAGACCCATCAACAATACCGCAATTAAGCTGCGTGATTTCCTCAAACTTGTGCAGAGAAAACCTCATAGTCCGACAACCAACCAAGACCCATATCTCATATTTTTTTCTAGTCGCTAGCTGATGTGCCAATAAGTATTGTACATGCCTCCCTGTAAACGTGTAGTTGGAGTCAGCGAGCTTCAGAAAAACCCCAAGGCAAGAGTTCTCCTTTATGTCTATGTATGCATCTTCACCAATACCCTTGATCATATTACTAATGTAATTCAAATGGCACTAATGGTTTATGCTTCGGTTCTTCATCATTACAAAATCGTGTTTGAAAATCTTCTCCGGGTACTCCTTGGCCTCAGCCATACCTGTTAATGAGAACATACAATTAACAGTCAAAATCAACTATATCAAACGTAACCTAACTCTACTAAACAATAACCCAACTCTGCCAAAATAAACCCAACTCTACCAAGCTAAAGACTAACTCTACTAAACTATAACCATCTCTACTAAACTATAACTCATCTCCGCCAACAGTTACCCCACTTTACCACACTATAGCCTATCTCTACCAAACTTCAGCCTAACTCTACAAAACTATAACCTATCTCCACCAACAGTTACCCCACTTTACCACACTATAGCCTATCTCTACCAAATTCAACCTAAGTCTACTAAACTATAACCCATCTCCGCCAACAGTTACCCCACTTTACCACACCATAGCCTATCTCTACCAAACTTTAGCTTAACTCTACTAAACTATAACCATCTCCACCAACAGTTACCCAACTTTACAACACTATAGCCTATCTCTACCAAACTTCAGCCTAACTCTACTAACTATAACCCATCTCCGCCAACATTTACCCAACTTGCTTCAACTATACCACATTAACTCAGATTCGAAACAAACCCTTTTCCAAATCGTTGCCGCGAAGAAGAAGAAGAAGGCAAACAAACAGAGAAGACGGCGAAAACGGTGAAGGTGACAAATGCGTCACACCATAAACCCAAAAACCCAGATTTCCAAATCGTGGCCGCAAAGAATCCCAAAAACCCAGAATCCCAAATCGTGGCCGTAAAGAAGAAGAGAAGAGAAGAGACTTACTTTCCTGTCGACGGTAAAGACGGCGTAACCACACCGACAAACAAAAGAGAAGAAAAAACTGTCGACGGTAAAGACGGCGTAACCACACCGACAAACAAAAGAGAAGAAAAAAAAAAGAGAAAAAAAAAGAAACGAAGAAGAAATGGTAAAGTGGAGAAGAAAACGAAAGGCTTCGTTTTTCTTTTCGCTTTTTTCCAATTTTTTTTTTATTTGAAAAGGTACAATAACAATTACATCTTTTACTTTATTTTTTTCTATAAACAAAAACTATTCATTTCCTTAAACTTTTGCTCTATTTAAGCAATTCTTTTCTTTGAATAAAGAACACAACTTTATAATGGATTTTTTTATGAAATTGAATGTTTATGAAAAAGTACATAACCCAAAGAGATAAGATAGAAGGATTAAAACAAAAACGAGGAAAAAAAATGCAAGAATATCAAAAAACTAAACCGACAAAAAAAAAAGAAGCGAAAAAGACTTACCACATCAACTCAACTCGAGTAGTAACCAAAAAGAAATGCAAAACAAAAATTAAAACTAATCTCTTGTGGAGCAAAGTCAAGATGTAGCACCACCGCGAGGCCCACCACGTCCTCCGCCTCCTCTCCCACTCCCTCCGTTTTGAGGAACCCTTTGGTAACCTTCTCCTCCATTCCTTGGGTTTGAACTCTTTGGTCTACCAGAATACTCACCACCACCACCTCCTCTTCCATAACCTCCTCTTCCTCCACCACCGCGTCCTCCTTTAAAACTATCATTTCGGAAGCTTCCTCTACCGGAAAAGTACCTTCCCCTACTACCACCATTGTTGCCTGCAACAAAAAGATTAAACCGATCTTTTAATTACACAAAACCTTTCACTAAACTAGATTTATCTTGACGAAGTCTCCCATGTTTGTTACCTCGACTGTTTGTTTTCTTCTCCTCTACAACAGCTTGACGGTCCCCGATTGTAATCGGTGAGGCCTACATGTATCAACCCAAAGAGTCAGACTTTCTGAATAAACAGAAAACATGTCGTTGACGCATGAACTCAAAAAGACTATTAAACGAGGATTAGGATATTTTCAAGGCTATGAGTTACCTCCAGCGCACTCTGCTTTCCGCTAGATGTTTCGAATTCCACAAAACCAAAACAGAAACCTTGCTGCTGAGAGTCACAAAAACGTGTAAGGGACCAATACGCTAAGGATGTTGAAGGGAGACTGTAGAATTTAAATATCAAACCTTATTGCTTCTGACTTGAATCCCCTCATGCTTGATCGCACCAAAGTTCTTAAACACCTCTTCAAGTTGTGTAGGTGTGGAGTCAAAAGGTAAATTTCGGACGTAGATCGAATGACCATCATCTGTAATGCCAAATAGACAAAAAATATCAATAACCAAGGGGTTGCGCATATTCAAGCAGCAAACTTAACGAGTGTACAGACCTTCCACACCAGCATTGCTACTATTTGGAACATTCTCAGAAGCAGCAGCCTCGGGTACTGCTGTAGGCTCAGCAGGAGGGACGATTGGTTTCTGGTTAGTACTAACCGGTGCTGTTCTTTGCTTGTTCCTAGTAACGTGTGTTGGTGCCGGACCGCTTCTCATCAGTTTGAGCTGTTGAACACACACAAAACTTCATAGGATTCTACAAAAAACTGAAAAAAGAGAAGAAAATGGTAAACAATAGAAAAACAGTTGGTAGGCGGTTTGACTCACGATTGAAGCATAAGAATGCTTAGGAGCATCTCCTTGAGGCACCGATACAATTTCACTATGACTTAATTGACTTGGGGGTTCGACAGGCTCAACATCAACAACAACTCCTTCATCCTTATCCGAAGGATTATAGACCTCCGCTACATTGTCAAGATCCTCCTCCTCAATAGAAGCTACTGGTTCGGGTTCTACCTCAGCCTCGTGACTAACGGTAACACGTTCTGAAAAGAAGTAAGAGAATATGTAACATCCAAACCTGACATAGGTAAGTTCTTAGTGGCAAAAACAATAAAAAAAAAAAGGGTCTTTCATTATACCTGGTTCCACAGGAGCCTGAACATCCCTGTTGGTTCCATTGATCGTGACAGACCGAGCTTGTGTCTTCACCTCTTTCTCCTCGAGGAATCGAAACACATCATTTAAGACAAAGTATCCCTTGTCTTGTGGAGCTAAGAAAAATGTTTGGCTGAACTTCTTCCTCACATTATCGTTTCCGGTTAGATGTCCAGTCACCAGCACGATAACGCCTCTCTCATGAGACTCCTGAGCATCCGCAGTTTCTATCTCGGCTGTATAGTCTTCATACTTTAATGAAAGTATCTTATCATTAATCGCCTGAAATCCAAAGTGTAACCAAGTTAATATAACTCAGAAGTAAACAACATAGTAATGTTGAAGCAATTGACTTCATAATCTCACTTGCATAGTAGTGACAGTAGTCACAGCACCGTTAACATCAGGTCGGGTTAACAAGCTCGAATCCTGATAAAACCGATGAACTAAACCGGGCGATTGGTGAAGAATATGATAATACTGCTCCACAAAGGCTCGACCAACAACCTCAGCACCAGGGGAAGGGCTAGCTTCCTGCTGTGCCATCTATATATATATAGAGTAAGACTATATTCTCATTAAATTCACCCAAAATAAAGATTAAGTTTAACATTAACAATAATCAAGCTCTGTTTGGTAACATTTAAGTAACTATTAATACAAGCTTTTCTTATATGTAATTTGTATTGATTAATACATCAAAGGATGATTCGATTTCGTTAAACTCAGGCAAAAGTCAACGATCTAATAGAAAATGTAAGATTTCACTGTTCCAGATGAAATTGAGCTTAATAACACAAGCACAAAGACAAAAAAGGAAACCCTAAACTGAAGAAATATAATCACAAAACTTTGTACAAGGACAATACTAATTTAGAAAGGAAGTAACAATTAAGCAAAAAAATAAATAAAGTAGGGAATGTTTATGTTAAAATGAATCGAGAAGAAAAGTAAAAGTAATAAGGAGGGGTCAGATCAAGCTCGATAAAGAGAAAGAGATCAAGATAGGAGCAAATCGAGAGATGAGAGTAAAAAGAACAGATCGAAAGAGGAAGGAAGTGAAGTTGAATACTTACAGTGTGATCTGAGGGAGAGAAGGACAAAGAGAGATCTGCTGCAGAAGCTACGAAACAGAGGAGAGGACGAGAGAGACAGCGACAGACGGAGAAAGAGAGAGAAAAATGAACTCAGACAAGGAACTAAAGTACTAAGTTTAGTTCAGTCAGTTCGATTCGGCCCACTAAGATTTGAAATTGGGCTTCTAGAGATTATTGGTCTTTTTCTTGTTCGTTATAAAGTTTTAGATTTAGAAACGACGAAAAAATAGTAAGAAATTGATTATTATTTGCCGTTTTTTTTTTTTTTGTATAACTTAGAGCTTCGGGTGTCTCTCACGACACTCTTTCATACAAAAAAAAAAAAAACAAAATATTAAATAATAATATTTTATTGTAAGAGTCTCTTCAAAAACTAGGAACTGCTACCCATAATCTCTTAAATGAGAGATTTTTTTTTTTTTTTTATAACTTAGAGCATCTGCAATGAGAGTCTCTTACAAGAGTATTTCATACAAAAAAAAAAAAAATAATAATATTTTTTTGTGAGAATCTCTCCAAAAATTAGGAACTCCCACCCATAGTCTCTCAAATAAGAGATTCTCCTATCCTTTTGGAGACTCTCTCAATAAAATATTATTATTTAATATTTTAGTATTATTTTTTTTAGAGACTCATGTGAGAAATTCCCACTGCATATGGTCTTAAGATTTCGCAGGTCCTATGGGTAGGGCCTGGTACATCTCTTATGGGTGATGCAGTCCACAGATAAATCTTCACTTATAAGTATTTAAATAGACAGTAAGCATGTGCCCATATACATATGTCTAGGGATGTCCGAAACAATTGTGAAGTAGTTTCTAGTATTGGGAGAATTGAACATGTCAACACATGCGTCCCGGACCTGTCCCTTACTGCTAGACCACAACCAGTCAGACCATATCTTTTATTATTAAAGCTAGACAAAGGTGTAAAATATATTACAACACACAACAGAAGATGCTGTAAGCAAACTAACTAAATGTCTAGACAAGATGAAACACTAAAGACAACTTGAAAGGGCAAAGAGAAAGAGAACAACACCAAATGATTCATCCCATAGTGAATATAGTATACCTTAATAGGTAAGAGTACAAGGCCACTTAACCAAGGAAGAAGGATCGAACATAAGCCATATCCACAAAATTTTTAGAACACGGCAAAATCGTGCCAAATGACGCAGTATCGCCTTAAAAGAAGCCTTGGAGAATTAGACTTCGATCAAGTCTTGAATGTAGAGACGGGGAGCGAAACAAAATCTCTGGGGAGAGCCAATTTCGAAAGAAAACCACTCACCATCAACTCGAGGAGAATATTAAATGCCTAGACAGAATGCAAAGCGTGAAACATCTGCCACCATACCTAAAGAAAGCTAGAAAACATTATCCACAAGAGATGGAACCTAAGAGAAACTAACAAACCGAGACCAAAGAACAATGGCGACAAAGTATCATCGAGTCCAAGAAGTTTAGGGAAAACATCCGGCGGAAAAATCGATAGAGACGGATTCCCAGCAGATCCAAAAGCCGATTCAAACAAATGAAATTTTGGAAATTCAAAGGCTTGGTCGAAGAAAAGATATAACCAGAGACAAGAACCAATGACAACTTTGCATAGACTATAACCACCAAAAAAGAACACGAGTAAACCGTGGTTTACGGCAAAGTTCCAATGCCACATCAACTTTATCGGAGACGGTTTCCGAACCTAAGCTAAGATCATAACAGGGCTAACCTAACTATCAAACAACCTACAACTCCAAGGTTAGACCGAACATAACACATACCAAACCAAAAGGTTACGAAGAAGTAGAAGATAAAGAAGGTTATCTGAGAATTTGCTGCAAATATTGTTTGGGAGCTGAAGCTGGACTGTGAACAATCGTAAAGCCAGTCTAGTTTTCGTAGTTGTGAGAAGTTAGAACTTAGAACAAACTCCAAAACTGTAAATGACCTTATGGTTTGGGCTTTAAGTGTAATTGAAGCCCACCCAATTGTTTCAGTAAGCTGGTTTGACCCTAAAACTAATACAACACAGATAAATTATTATTCACATAAGAACTATATGGCAGTTTAAGTGATGGTTGTGGTCTCGAAAATTCAAAATGTTGTTTTTCTTCTTCTTTAGAATCTCAAAATTTTGTTTAGATAACCAATGTAATATTACGTCATTGTAATTTTTGGGTACAATTAATATCATAAACTTGACTTCATTTTTAATATGGGAAACCAAAATTATTAGAAATATATTAATTTTTCTGGTAGGAAGAACTGCGTCAAGACTTTTATAAACAATGTTCCTTTAACATAGACGAGAAAACAGATTGAATGGAACTTTCAGCATGAAATTAATTACGGTTTCCAAAAAAAAGCCTTGTATAAATCATGACCTATGTTGCACTAAAAAAAAAAGAGGAAGAGATGATGTCTTAAAGGTATTTTTTCTTAATTTCTAACTGTATAGTATACAAGCACGAAGACGTAGCTGTTTCGATGGTGATATCGAAGAAATGGTTCACTTGAACCCTCATGGCGGAGAGTGTGGTCAGGAATATAATTTAGCTCGAGTCCATTTCGAATCAATGGAGATTATGCTGGCCTCATTAAAGATTTTATAGTTTATTAGGTTTGTATCAATCTATGTGATTGTAGATTTTATTGATCTAAGCAATTGCGCTTATGTGGAACAAATGATATAATGACAGTCCATTATGAGGTTAGGTAAATTGGTTTCAAAAGAGTTCCTTGAGTTCTCGCAATGGAGGCTTTTCATGGATAAAAATATGTGTGTGACTTTCACTGGATTCACTTTGTGAGAGCTTTGCCCATAACTTAGTACATTGGTTCCTTTAGGTCACAGTATACCATGTAGACTTGCAGGTTTTGTACCTCTATCTTCCTGCTGCAGAAGTTTTACTGAGAGTATGAGTTGTTATATTGGTCTTTCTCTAGATTATATTTTGTGTTGTGAATAGCTTACTCTAGTGGAGGAACTCTACTTTTTAAACAGTACGTATGTTTAGTTCAATCAGTACAATTTCTTATTATATGTGTGAAAAAGCTTGGTTTTTAACTTTAATTTATCCATCAATGGGTTTCTGAAATTGTCATCTCAGGTCAACAAAGAAACACAACAGCAAGATAATCATATCTTTTTCTTTTTCACTAATCCATATAAAACCTAAACATCTTACTGTTCCTTTAGTTTTCTGAATATTTAAATATAGAATTATAAGAAAATATGGTAATATAAAAAGATGATTTATTTGAAGAGAGCTGACTCTGACTAGCTGTATGATTCATCCTCCGTACTCTCTAATGAGTTCTTGCCATACTGAATTCACTAGTTGTATTTGAGAATTCAAATAAGTATCTTTGGCTTTAAGATGAGCTCACATGTTTTTGTATATAAATGTCATCTGATACTAATGAATAGCCAGTATCAGCCATTCTACAGCTTAAATGTTTTCACTGCATTGTTCAAAAGTTCACTGCATGCCACAGTTTTTTGAGTCATGGGATTTGCTTTTCTTTTCTTTTTTTCAATTATTCTAGAGGTCCAAAGCTCGAAAAACATAATCTGCAATAATTTTATTGTCTATTGTCCCGCTTTGCTTATTGCTCTCCAAACAATTAAAGGCAATTCACTATTCCATATTACAGTAACTTTTCTTACTGCATTTTCTCTTCCTTTTGCAGGTTTATATCTTCCCCTTTGTCTCCTCTCAAACCCTCGAGACTATTTTACTTACCGACAAGTATAAGAATCCAAATGAATATTACAAACCAAAAAATTCAACCAAACAAAAAAAGCAGAGTCAGAGTCAATCTGTCAATCCTTTATTTCCCTCATATCCAAAAAAGCCAATCCTTGTCTTGGTATATAGAACAGTATATTATTAAATTGTTGTCTTTTACTAACCCGTGAATTTTACTTTATTTTGGCAAAAATGAAAGAGAGAGTAGTTTGTTATTGTAGCAGTTAAAACACAGAGAGAAACGAGTAGTTTCAGTGGCAGCAAACTCTGAAGACACTTTTTCTGCATCAATAATACAAAAAGGAGGAGCAGTTATGTAATGTATGTCATTATGTCAGTATCATCATCAGTATGTATGTATATGTGTATATTTATGTAGTCCAAAATAATTTACTTTTTTGGAGAGATTTAACTCCTTTTGGTGTTGTCTCTTACAAGGACATGTCGTTGTCTGTCTCAGCATGAGCCTTCTGCATTTACTGACGTTCAGACCCGAAAACGACGGCTCAATACCAAAAGACAAAAAAGAAACAAGACGTTCTTAAGCTATATCGTGTACGTATGTAGTATTAGATAACGAACGACACCGTTTTTAGCTCTTTGGTTATGTCTTTGTTTTGATTCTCTTCTAGTCCAAACAAGTTAATGAGATGTGGATGTTGTGATCCGTTGGTATCACATAAGGCATAGGTATACAAAATTTGGATTTTTTTCTTTCTTTCTTTCTTATTAATCATTTGTTTGAGAATTTTTGTATGTAGTTCGAATTAGGACTCTGTACACGGGTGTGATGGTGATAGCTTAAGACCAACTTGTCAAAGAAAAATAAATTCTGTGGAAATTTACAAATGTCTGCATCACTATAATTATATACTATTTTATTTTTATTCAATTAAAGGTTTAATAAACTCACAAAAAAAAAAAGAATTGGTTAGAATGTATTAATCCAAAATTTAGCCTGCTTTTGCTAACGAAATAAAGTAAGAAGAAAATATTTCACAATTAATTATATTTGAAAAATTGTGACTAATCTAACAAACTGTGAATTTTCTATTGTATAGTACATGAGACGGTTTGTTTTTTGTTGGTAAATTTATAAGTAATAATGTTTTTTTTTTGAGAAGTGTAACATGTAGAATATCATATTATGTTACGTTGGGAGGGATTTGTTTTCTGTAATTAGAATATTATTATTATTATTACTTTTATTTTTTTTTCAAAAACACTCTGACCTAGCTGTCTTGGCTCTTTTTTTAGAGTTGGCGATGGTGGCTTAGATAGCACCGGCGTCGACTCTCTTCGTCTTATCAGTACAGTTTTGGGCTTTGTTTTGTTTTAATCTGGTGTAGTTTTACTGGTTGTTTAAAGCGAGTTATGAGAATTTTCTTTTTTCTTCTTTTGGTGTCGTTTTGGCCATGTTTAGGTGGTCTTAACGGTGTTAAGTTGATGATTCTCTAGATCGGTTCATCTCTCGTTGTGCTTCACCATCATCGGAGATTCTTTCTTTCGAAGTACCAAATCGGCGGTTGTTTCCTCTGAATCGTCTTCTGGTGATGATTTCAATTTTCCTGGAGTAGATCTGGTTCTTGTTTGGTTGCAGGTTAAGACACGAGGATGATGATGGCGGCCGCTTGGGATCTCAATTATTCCAACCTAGAATTTATTTTTTTTGGGTCATTGTTGGACCTATTTTAATATTATTTGTTTTTATAATATGTATTTCCTAGCATCCTTTTAATAATATTATAGCTTTCAAGCGACAAAAAATAAAACAATTCAAGTTTTCTTATATGTTAATAATTTTACTACATATTGAGATTTTCTTTTTTATTTATTTATAATTGAATTTACAAGACCGATCAATAACTCAAACCTTAAATTTTCTATATAATTATTTGGACTCCAATTTGGTAAATAAAGGACATGGATTTTGTTATTTATAAGCCAAGGAAACGTTTAGGAGGAATTTGCTGAGTTTTATGATATTATTCTTCAACGTTGAGATAGATGTATTGTGTATTTACATAAGTTAAAAATAATAGAGTGGGGAGAGACTATAAAGATGCTTTTGTTGACCTAAAATGTCTTGTTGATTATTAATTCAAAGACATGTTGTGTTGTAAGTTTTGGATGCAAGAATATGTGTTCCCACATCAAAAGACAAAAATGTCTAATTCTCTGACTAAAAAAGAAATTTACTATATATAGTTAGTAGTTAAGAGATATTTTTACGAATAAATAATAGTATGATTAAGTGATTTGCCTACTTATTTATAACCACACATCTAATTAAATTCTGTAGGTTTCTTTTTGAGATTCATCAATATAATCGAACTTCTATAATACCAAAACTATAATTTTTTATTAGTTTATCCATATATTAACTAAACTGAAAATTTAGTTTAGACTATAAATTATATTTATTCATGGATGTATTAATTTGTAGATGTTATACTTGAACTTTAAAATTTTCTAACATCTAGAGCGATATGTACTCCTGCATTTACTTAAGATGCATTTCTTGAGACCCTAAACATTAATCTTAGAAGAGCGTGATTAATATATATTGAGTAAGTTAGGGTTTATAGTGAACTAACTATATTTACTTTGAGATTTTATGGCAAAAAAAATTAACAACCTAATTTACTTTTATAAAGAAGCACATGGGGTACAAATTTGAACAGACTAAAATTAAAATTTGGCAGAGCTTGACGTAATGCAGCCTTATAAAGTTTCAAGTATAGAACATATATAGAGTATGCATATAAAGATTCAATTATTAAGGGATATGGGATAGTGTGTATAAGGATCACAATGTTACAAGGGAATTAAGGCGAGAAGCTAAAGTCCCATCATCATCATTCATCACCATCTCTATATTCTTTACTTCTTCCTCGTTTCTGTAATCTGTATAAACTTTTCATACCCATACTTATATATTTAAAACACTAACCTATCTATCATTAATTAAGTTTTTTTTTTTGCTAACATGAGTATTAAGTTAACGTTAAGAGTTAGGGCAAATGAATTCTTCATAGATAAATCTTAATTAGGAGGTAGATTATGTTTATGTCAAATACCAAAAGAACTTTTTATGAAGATGCATGATACGAGTATTATTTACAATTAGCTGTACTTAGAAATTATATAAGAATCTACCATGGCCATTAGAAATTACCATTACACACATACAATTAGATGCTAAATCTTCTGGCATCATGGATTACAAAATCTTCCATGTCTTAGAAAAATATTTGATAGCTTTTAGATAATAGTCTTGGTTGATTAATTATGAGAAAAATCAATTTATTTTTGAAAATTTTTAACAATATATTTTGAATAACGTTTACGGTATTTTTAAAACAGTTCATATAGCTATTTTTTCACAAAATATAAAAAATAAAAAATAATTTCACTTGGATTTCTCAGTTACATGGATAGAATTTAGAATTTTGTATAAACGATATTTTAACAAATATCGAAGTGTCGACTAAATCTGTATATCACCCCAAAAAAAAGTGTCTAAATCTGTAAGTACGTATTACTGATCAACATTATTTATTTTGTTTTCAATTTCTTAAAACAAAGTGCCTATTATTGTAAAACTCTCTCTTTCTTTTATTTGTATCCCAATATATACTCTGTAGATCGTTGCAATCGTTGACAAATTATATATTTTACATATATTTGTGAAATATATCAATATATAAATGATAGAAAACTATGATAAACTTTTAATCAATGTGATGAGTTTCAAGTTATGGATTTGGCAGTAGTCTTGTTTAGTTTCATCTTGGTTTTTTTTTTGGTCGAAGAAATTTATAGCCTTAAAAGCTGAGCCAGTCTAACGTTGTCAAAGGCTCTATTCAAAACTAAATTTTTTTCTTCGATTTCAAGCAAAAAAAATATCAATTCAAAAGTATATGAAACAATTAAACCAAACAAAAACTGAGAAGAAGAACAAAGAAAAATAATCTTAATTACAAGTTAAACACAACTTTGATTAAACTATTATTGACTAAATATGATCATTTTTGTATTTTTTCATGACCTTTTTTAATAATATAGAAAATATTGAAGATTGAACAAATGAAGAAGCTTAAATAAATTATTGATTATGATTGAAAAAAATTATGCAAAGTGAAAATCACTTTAATTTCTTTCTCGAAACTATAATAAACGTTAAAATGAGAATCATTTTAATATGGGAGAGGTGATCAATAATTTTTTTTAACCTAAAAAATTATTATTAACTCCAAAATTTTTGGGCCCTAATTTTACACCTATGTTGCATATGCCACACACAGGCTCTGTTTTAAAAGTTAAAACATGTGTAGTTCAATTCAGATTTGGTAACATTTTATCTAAGAAGATAAAAACAGCCAATCAGTTCCATTTGCAATGACGAAAGGCGGCTTTAATAGTGGGATGCTTTAGAGTTAGACGACGGGTAGGTTTGACAATCCTTCTGGTGTTGGGACAAAAAAAATTTGTTATGATAAATTTCATCAGTATATTGCATCATAATTAATAATGGTACAATATTTTTTTTTTTTTTTGTCAACTAATGGTACAATATATTTAAAATCCAGTTTTTAGACCACAATATATCCACTAAAACAATATATATATATATATAAATACAGAAAAAAACACCAAAATGAATATAAATAGATTTTGTTATATAAAAAAATACAATATCCAAAAAGATGCTTGGAAATACGTTTATGAAACAATTACCAAATTGATCTGATATCATAAGAAATAGTAACAAAATAAACCACTAATTTTCTTTTGCGATAAACTTTTGCGACAGATCTTGATAACAGAAGGTTGCAAATATGAATGATCAAATAATAATAACACAATATTTGTAGCAATAACCATTGGATTAAAGGGCTATCTCAACTTTAGAGTAGTGATCAAGTTGGATAGAAATAAAAGAAAATGGTTTGAAATTGTGGGCAAAAATCTCAGTGGCAAAGAAGGGAAGTGGTCCACAAATGTCTTCGTGAGTATTTAAGCATTAGATGCTTTAAAGAAAAACCTATACTCTTTGGTCCATTCTCTATCTCAGAGACAAACCCTTGCCTTCTCTAGCTGTCAATCTTTTATTATTTTGTTTTCTTTTTACTATATGTTTAACATATAACCCACAACTTATTATTTATAAATAAAACTATTTCTTGACTTTAATAGCTCTACATTTAATTATCACTTAATTTAGGGTTTCAACAAGTTGTTTCGTTACTAATGTAATTTAATACATATTTTACCCGCCAAAAAAACCTAAATAAACAACTTTATATAAATATTTTTTCTATATATTTTCTAAAATGATTAGATGGAATGAGCGATAATTGCAAAATTGTACCTTCAGCAATATATTTTTTTGAAAATACTTTTTTGCTTTGTTTCATTTTCAAAGGAAAATTGTATTTTTGAAAAATGGAACATTAAAAAGGGCATTTCTTAAAATTTCTCAATTTTATATCAATATATCAGTTTCAAGTTCTTGTAAATATCATCCAAATGTTTTTTAAGCAATAATGCATTACTCAATAAATGTTATACAATATTATAACCCTGTTTTACCATTATTTACTGGGTTTTTACTTTTTTAAAATTTTGTTACCATTTTTGGAAATATTTATATACAACATCAGTTCTTAACTGATCAATTTTTCCGTAAATGAGTTTGAACATAGTTTAATTTTTATTTTTAATTTTTGCTACTCATCTATCAAGATATAAAAAGAAGGAGATATAAATTTTTCAAAATATAAAATTAAAAAAACCTTATTTATTTATTAAATTAGTTTATATTGTAAATCAATAAAATTTCACTAATCATATAAAGAGACTGAAAAAAATTAATAGTCATAAAATTGAAATACATTTAATTTTACATGAAACACCTTATAATTTGAAACAAATTGTTTATCCTACAAACCCTTTATAAAATGAAACAGAGGCAGTAATTAAAGAGGTAGTGATCAGTGTTTTCAAACTCAAAAACATTAATTAAATCAAAGTGAAACCCAGGAGAAAAGGAACCAAAAACTGAAATACTATTGACAAAAAAAAAAAACTGAAATACTCATATACATTAAAATTTATTGTAAAGTTTTATCTTCTTTTGTCAACTATTGTAAAGTTTTTATATATAAATAAAACTTATGTGACTGTGAGTGTACTAAGCATGCAGATTCCCATCACAGTATCAATACATTACATGAATTGTTCCTTCTTTTGTCCTTCTGCATAAATTCCTTTCATACCAAAACAAAACCCTAGAGATTGGCATATAATATAATATAAAAATATTTAAAAAACATTTATTATTTAAACTTCCCCAATCATTATAATATACATATATATATTTCCAGTTTCCATAAAAAGAGAAATACTTTACATTGTTTCATCCTCTGCCTCTCTTATCTCTTCCTTCTTCTCTATCAAGCTAGATCTTGAACTTTAAACTCAAATCTTACCAAATCAAGTCTTCCATCGATGTAAGAACCTATAATCTTTGATAAGAATTCATTTAGATTTCAAATTTTACTTTGAATCTTTTGATTTAGGTGCAGACCCAACAAAGAGATCAATTACATATAATTTGCTTTGTTTTCATGTTAGTTTTTCTCCCAAACATCTAATTTCATCATCAGAAGCTAAAAACAACTATGAATTCTCTTATTTTTGGTTAAATTGTTTAATGTTCTTCTCTTCCTTGTTTCAGATCTGTTTGTGCCCAAGAAAATATCTAATTGAGTGAATTAATAGAGATGACATCAAGAGAATGTGCTGAAGAAGAAATTCATGCAAAGCAAGAAGGAGATCATGACAACAATCATCTAAACTTAAATCACATGTTGCAGCAACAACAACCAAGTTCGGTATCATCCTCGAGGCAATGGACTTCAGCTTTTCGAAATCCAAGAATCGTTCGAGTCTCGAGAACATTTGGTGGTAAAGACAGACACAGCAAAGTCTGTACAGTTCGTGGTCTACGAGACCGGAGGATAAGATTGTCCGTACCAACAGCAATTCAGCTTTACGACCTTCAAGATCGATTAGGGTTGAGTCAACCAAGCAAAGTTATAGATTGGTTACTCGAAGCAGCAAAAGATGACGTTGATAAGCTTCCTCCTTTACAATTCCCTCATGGTTTTAACCAAATGTATCCAAATCTCATATTTGGTAACTCCGGTTTTGGAGAATCTTCATCATCAACATCAGCAACAGCATTTCCAGGAACCAATCTTGGGTTCTTAGAAAACTGGGATCTCGGTGGTTCTTCGAGAGCAAGGTCGAGAATAACCGATGCTACAACGACTCAGAGAGAAAGTTTTGATCTGGATAAAGGGAAATGGATCAAACACGATGATAATAGTAATCATCAAGATCAAGGGTTCGATACCAATCATCAACATTTCTCACTGACTAATCCTTACGACAACAACAACAACACTTCTTCTTATTACAACCTTGGACATCTTCAACAATCGTTAAACCAATCTGGTAATGACGTTACAGTCGCTATATCTAATGTTGCTGCTAATAACAACAATAACCTTAATTTGCCTCCTCCATCATCGGCTGCTGGAGATGGATCTCAGCTGTTTTTCGGTCCTCCTCCTCCGGCAATGAGCTCATTATTTCCAACATATCCTTCATTTCTCGGAGCTTCTCATCATCATAATCATCATTCCGTGGATGGAGCTGGTCATCTTCAACTATTCAGCTCGAATTCGAATACGGCCTCGCAGCAACACATTATGATGACGGGTAATACGAGTTTGATTAGACCTTTTCATCATATGATGAATTCGAATCATGAAACGGATCGCCATAGTAGTGATAATGATTCAGATTCATGAAAGACTTGAAATATCTATACTATTACATATATACTTATGTATACGTATTGTTGGATTGATTTATATACCTTCTTCGAGTGTGTATATATATCATCATAATTTTAATAATTTCGGATTTGGATTCGAACAAAATATGCATAATTCGAGTATGCTTTTTATATCTATAATTTTTGTTGAGTTTTAATGTCTATTTTGGTTTTACATCTATAATTTTCTTTCTTTTGAAATTACATGAACTCTAATTGACTGTCATTTCAATTATATTCAATTATGTTTATACACACACACAACATATATATATATATATATATTTTTTAAAATGCCTTTAAAGGAGCTGTATAATACAAGTATATCACATAATTAACTATCTAAACAAAAATGTAGATACTTTGGTACATAATCCATGTCTTTTTAGCTTCATGTATAATTTCAATTAGGATATCATATTGGTTAATTATACTATTTCATTAAGATTAGTTATTGTATTAGGTATTTATAAGAAGCGACTAGAAACGGAAAGAACAAACATAGATTCAATTGATAGTTCACTATTAATTACGGTTCATAAAAAAAAGATTATGCACAAATTAAGGAGACCGTGGTCACAATAAGTTTATTCGCTACTTCAGACCTAAAGCAATTTGGACCGTACGTAAACCTAGGATTAAGAACGAGATCACCTTCCTAATGTACGTAGTTGAATCTAAAGCATACCAACTTTTATATACCCTAAGTCGTGTTTGTTCCTGGACACAACCATTAATTACAACGTTGTAATTATCTCGGAACCTGCTAATTTGCAACCTTTTGCAAGAACATAACTATGAGAACTGAAAAAGTTTAATAACATTACTAATGGTTCAAATATGATATCACAGTATTGCTAAAGAGAATTTGTTTTCTTTTTTTTTTTTAAAAAAAGAAGATACTATATGGTTTATATATATCTGCCATGAATGCACATATATGTAGGCAATGCTACTATACAAATTTAGTACATAGTCACTAATTTTGTACTTCTAACTTTGCAATGATTTTAGAGAAAGTCACAACTTGAATAAAACCGTATATACAAATAATTGATATTTATCTTTAATCAGTAAAATTTTACCCCAAGCTATTGCCAAATATTTATAGTGATATATGTGTATAATTGATATATTTACAAAAGTCATGTTGTGCAAAATTAAAATGAACGAAACAGAAGGGGTCGTTGCTTGTCACGTGTCAGAAAAACTCCTCAGTTAAAAATAATTTTGTGTCGACAATCATTCGTTTTTGTATAATTAAACATACGTATATTTGTACGGACGCGACGTTACAAATGTGATACGTATATATAAAAGCATAATTCTATATAGAGATAGATAATAAGAAGTGTAGATAGGTTGCTGTATACAATGTCTAGACACCTAGAGGCACGGCAATATATAATGCATGCCAAACCCTAGCTTCATGTGTATATATGCGTCACCCACAATAATGTCTTACATATATACATAATCTGTATACATAACTGAGTATATATACATATATATGCAAGGCAATTTAGTGGAGATAGCTAGCTAGCGTTTTCATCATCTCCGTATTTGCTGACTTTTGATTTATTTCTCAAAAATCAAAGTCCAAAGAAATCACTGGCATGGTGGCCTTAAATTCGTCGACACACGACTGATTTAACTTTAGAGAGCTAATAAATGTGATGGAATTATATTTCTCAGTACATTCACATTACTGTGTTTGTGTGTGGAGGTCGAAACTTGCAATGACGCATGTAAATAAAATGATATGTTTATGCGTAGAATGCTTATTAATTCAATGAAATAAAATGCTTTCAACGATTTTCTTATATACTTCCTAGTTATATACTTGTTTTGACTTGTTACAGATTGTGTTTTGTTCTATGTTTAAACCTTTTAACAAAAAAAAGGTTTTGTTCTATGTTTTGTATACATATGATGTGTACATAACTACATATATATATATATATATATCCCTTTATTAACTAAATCTATAAGTATTTCTCTTCATAATAAATTCGCTTAAAATGATCAACTTACTTTTATAATTTACTGTTAGAGCTTTACATGTACCGTATTTAACTAGATCAAACAAGTGTTTGTTAAAAGATCACAACTAATGTATACAATTCTAAAAGTTTGTAATAGAAAAGTACTTTTAAATCTGAATTTTCTAATTGTATGGAAGTTTGAATGCTGTTATGTCATTTTTTAATACAAAGAACCACTAAAGAACTCTTTTACTTATCAATATGTTAGGATTAAATCTTATACTATTGTAAAAAGAGTAAAAAGAAAGAAAAAAATTGAATGCCTATTATATATTCAATTATTTGAAGCCTCATTGAAAGCTTCACAAACACCTATCCCAATATAACTTTCTTAGACTATATATGTATATACACTATAGGATCGTTTCATTGGTTAAGGCTGTACGTTTGAGTTTTTTTGGTGTATGATATATACTATAGGTTTTTTAGTTATAAAGTTTTATTTTTATAAAGTTTATAAATTTTGGCTCTAAATTTTTAGTTTTTCACAGCTAAAAACAGTTTATAAATAGAAATTAGTTTTTTATAATAATGAAAACCAAAAATAATTTAGAACCCAATTGGTTGTAATTTCATTGTTCTAAATGTTTTTTGTGCTCTCTAGAGCAACAAAAGTCATTTTTTGGGTTAAAAATAATAACAAAAATCATTACCAATATCTATGGTTTATAATCTTGACTCATGATATGTATGAGTCAAAGATCCGTGTAACCTCAAGTTCTTGGTCATATATATATATAAAATAGCACAAAAACAGGAAAAAAGAGAAAGAAAAGAAAAGAAAAGGGAGAAGTAGACTAGTGATGATGGTGAGTATTGGGATTGGAGGGTCAGAGAAGGAAAGTGAAAGAAGAGAAGCAGTTAAGACAGCAACTGAATTGCAGTCAAGCACTGATCCCTATCTTCCATTTTTACATATCTCTCCAACTTGTAGGGCCATTATCCTCCTCTTTCATAATATTAATTATTGCTTTTCAAAACATAACTTGTTTTCCTTTTTCGCTGGTCCTAGCTTCTCATCTTTTACAAACCATGTGTTTAGATATATAGATGGCCACACATTTGTTAAGAATATGCAAAGATTTGCCATTTGATCTTTGTTAGTTAGTAATAATTTATCACAACAAAATAAGGTGATTTTCAACGTTGGACCATCACATTTATATGTTGGAAATCTAACGTTTTTTATTTGCTAGATTTTCTCGATAGATTTATCTAATATCTGCCAGAGAATATAACTATTCATGTAATCTTCTGATGAAAATCTATCATAAAATTTATTACCTACAAATATCTTGATTCACAATGATGCTTAGAAAACAAATTTTTATTAAAATAAAATAACATAATGCTTAGAAAACACTATAAATGTCTTCTTCAAATTTCCATAACTTTTTTTTTTTATTGTATATCATAAAACCTCAACATTATCAAGCGATTCACTTATTTATGGAATACTTCGTTTTAGGTTATTCATTGAATTTGCATCATATTGGAAATCATCTTGGAAACTAGTAATATATATTTTCTTTTCCTTATATATCGATACCGTAGATTTATCTTTGTCATAAGTTTAGTCTGTTGAAAATCGACTGCTTTCTTATATATATATATATATATATATATATGTATATACATTAATAAAAATTGTACCAAAGTGGGCATATATATGATCATATATAAATAAAAGAATTTTAAGAACAAAATAATATTGAGATTGAAAACTTTATATATCAGAGGGAGCATGTGATCATATATATGCAAATAAAATAAATTTTAAGTAAAGTTATTGAGATTGGTAATATTTTTTGTTAAAGAAATTGGGACCGGAAAATCCTTTTATGTTAAAGGGATTGGGAGATTGATCACAAATATATTCAAGTGGGAGAAAGATTTTTGGTTACCAGTTGAAATTTGAAAATTATCTATCATGTACAAGTGAAAATAAATCCCACAAATCGTTTTTTAATCCATAAGGGGCATCATATAATTTAGGTGTAATTATAAGCAGTACTTATTATCGTTGAGGAAGTTTGAAATTGCGTAAGAGAATATATATACGATTTTTAGAATCTTTTAGTGGCAAGAGATAATTTATATTAAATGATATATGTATATATTATATTTTTATATATGGTCCATATGATTATATACTTCCTTTTCATCACCAGCATGCTTCAAAGTTAAGAGAGGAAGAAGAAAAAAAACAGGTCCACTTTATTTCATTTTCACATAATTCATTCACTTAGGCATGCAATTCTTTTTGTTTTTCTCCTTTATCTTTTTCAATTCTTTTTTCTTTCGAAGAGGTTTTTATATATGGTACATTTTTGTTTCCTATTTTCTGTAGCCCAATGAATAAACTATTATACAGTATACAATTTCTAGTAAACCTTTTACAATTTTTTTTGCATTGGCATTTATTTTTATTCTCTTCAGAAGGAAGCCAATGACCACATGTTGATCCATCTAAACTTCATACTCAAATCGACTGCTTCTTCATAAAATTAATCATTTCGTACATATTGATCAATTATGGAAAAAATAAAATAAATAAACTGCGAAAGAACACAATAGAAACTTTAATTTTGAGTTTCTTTTTTTTAAAAAGTCTCACAGAATGTAATCTTCAATATCTATTGCCAGCAAAGATTTGTTTTGTGTAAGTTCTATGGTATTTTAATTGAGAAATTGCCATGGTTAGAAAATTCTAATACTAATCCACGAATTTTACAATTTCAAAACAAAATGGATTTAAAATGTTAACATATTGGAAACGAAACACTTGTTTTGTTGTAATATCTAAACGTGAAGATGACGTGAGAGCTTGACGTTGGGTAGTTCATACGATGAATAAGTTGGACCATATTAAAAGAAGAATTTTTGAAACACGAGTTCTACAAAACTGTGGGTTGGTTGGGCCCAAACAAAAACAAAAAAAATAGATTGACGTTAGATCAATTCCTAAGCAAATATATATACAGAGTCCCCGAGATACTTTATGAGCAAAAGCCAAACACAATTGGCGGCCTTTGCTTACATCGGACTAAAATCATAAGCCCCCGGCGAGGATCGAACTCGCGGCCTTTCGCTTACGAAGCGAACGCAATACCACTATGCTACGGAGGCATTACATTCTCTCCTACCTATTGCAAAAATATAAAGAAATAATTTGTTATAGTAGTGTTCGGGCATCTTGATGCTAGAACAGAAACGACATGTAAAACAATATTAGTTTTCTTCGAAGAGTAGCAAAACCGTTTGTTCACGAATCTCTTTTTTTATTTTGGATATACCCTGTTTGGTTCACTAATTTCTTTTATTGGTTTGGATAATGTTTGGTTCATCAAATATGTACCATAATATTTTATGGGGATCGTGACACTTGGCATGTTGTCTCGGATAATCATATTATAATATGGGTTTCCAACTCAAAACTAATTGACAATTAGTGAAATCCATATCTTATATATATTAGAGAGGATCTCTTCCAACTTCTTATGTGGGATATTATTTTCTAATACGCCCCCCTCGAGATGACGGCTCTTTGGCCATTAATCTCGCATGTTTGGGGATAGATCGATGTCACCAATTTTGGGTCTGACTTGTCGATAATTGGACCATTTTTGGGTCGGATCGGATTGGACAATGTGGATCGTGGGCTCTGATATCATATTAGAATATAAGCTTCCAACTCAAAACTAATTGGCAATGAACGGAATCCATATCTTATATATATTAAAGAGGATCTCTTCCAACTTCTGATGTGGGATATTATTCCCTAATAAATCACATTATGTAAATGAACCTATGAATTCTGATTTTTGTGTCATTTCAAGAGTTCAAGTTTTTATGGACATAAGTGAACTAGCTGATGATTGTGCAATTAACATTTTCAAATATTTTAGACGCAATTGAATGTGCAGTTTCTTCCGACCATACGTATTTCTTTTTCATTTACTAGATTTTACACATTCACAATGTTTTTTTAAAAAATTATCACAATATAGACTATGGATTATAATTTCTAAAAATGTCTTGCAACAAGCATGACTTAGGTTTTTTTTTTTTGCTGTCAAAACCCATTGAATTTATTTTATTGATTAAGATTATGCTTTACATAAGATTGCTTAAGTTTCCTTTATAGACTATTTTATAGACCATATTGGTTACAAAGATTTCATCATTAAACATAATAATGAGCTTAAACTGAAAGATCCAAGAGAAGAATAATCTCGAAGCGTTTCTTATTCTTATACAAGAATACCACGTGTCAGCGTTCAATAGATCCTGATATGATATCGCCAGTGACCGATGAAAACTCCACCGTTAAACTCTTCACGCTATGCTTCTTCCCGATAATGAGTCCATGTTGTTAAACGCCTTTTCCCTTTATTAGATCTGCTTTGGAGACTTTTCATCATGTTTAACATTGGGAATAGAAAATTTTCACTTTGAAAGCAATTGAGATGAATTAAGCAACAATCTAGTCTACAATATAGTTTTGTATTGGAAATTGTTAAGGTAAATAAAATATAGGGAGATATATTGGGTTATAATTTTATTCATCAATATATTCTCCTGGTTTATATAAACTTTATTGACCACAAATCCACAATAATTTTGATATTTTCTAGAAAAGCAATCAACAAAAATTGATGTCTTAATTAAATCTACACAACATCATCGCAGTTACACGTTGGAAAGAAAAAGAAACAATAAATTTACCGCACTTTCGTATAAAATAAAAACAAAAATGGTTTTAGTACAAAAAATGGAGGTGCGGGGAATCGAACCCCGTGCCTCTCGCATGCGAAGCGAGCGCTCTACCATATGAGCTACACCCCCAAACGATATTATTTGTCATTAAAAACTAATTTACTCAAAGTATTAAAGGCTTATACAATTTCCGGCCCAACGTGAAGCCCAAATATTGATGATGCTCCTGGTTCCGGAACTAGGGTTTTTGATTCAACTTCCCTTGTTTTCCTCCTCTCCGTTTCTCTCACTGTCACTCACTAAATCAGAAATGCCGCCGCCGTTACCGTCTCAGCAACTCCGGCGACTACTCCTTCGTGGCTTCGTCTCATCCGCCTCCTCCGCCAGTACTCTTATATCTCAGTCTCGTTTCATTTCATCTAAACTGTCGTTTTCTCCTCTTCCGCCTTCCCGTTCTCCCGTATTCTTGACATTTCCTCCTAAATACTTCTCATCCGAAACAAATGCAGAATCGGACACTCTAGATTCAAATCAGATCGCTCTATCTTTCTCGAAGGAGCTCACTGGGAATCCAGAAAGTGATCCTCACTCCATTTCTCAGAGACTTCATCTAAGTTTCTCCCACGTTACTCCGAGTAATGATTTGATTCTCCAAACACTCAATCTCTCCCCTGCAGCTGGTCGAGCGGCATTAGGTTTTAATGAGTGGTTGGATTCGAACTCTGGCTTCTCTCATAGTGATGAAACAGTTTCGTTTTTCGTCGATTACTTTGGTCGTCGGAGAGATTTCAAAGGGATGCAAGAGTTGTTATCCAAATACAAAGGCATCGTTGGAGCGAAAACACTAGAGTCTGCGATTGACAGGTTGGTTCGAGCCGGTCGACCTAAGCAGGTCGTTGATTTCTTCGAGAAAATGGAGAACGATTACGGGCTAAAACGAGACAAAGAATCACTTACCTTGGTTGTGAAGAAGCTCTGTGAAAAAGGCCACGCGAGTTACGCAGAGAAGATGGTAAAGAACACTGCTAATGACATATTTCCTGATGAAACCATTTGCGATTTGTTGATTAGTGGTTGGTGTGCTGCTGAAAAACTCGATGAAGCAACTAGGTTAGCTGGTGAAATGTCTAGAGGAGGATTCGAGATAGGAACGAAAGCGTATAACATGATGCTTGATTGTGTTTGTAAGCTTTGTAGGAAGAAAGATCCGTTTAAGCTTCAACCTGAGGTAGAGAAGGTTTTGCTCGAAATGGAGTTTCGTGGAGTGCCAAGAAATACAGAGACTTTCAATGTGTTGATTAACAATCTTTGTAAAATTAGAAGAACAGAGGATGCTATGACATTGTTTGGGAGGATGGGTGAATGGGGTTGTCAACCAGATGCTGAAACATACCTAGTTCTGATTAGGAGTTTATATCAAGCAGCTAGAATCAGTGAAGGAGACGAAATGATAGATAAGATGAAATCAGCTGGGTTTGGTGAGTCATTGGATAAGAAAGAGTATTACGCGTTTCTCAAAATTTTGTGTGGGATTGAGAGGCTTGAACATGCGATGAGTGTGTTTAAGAACATGAAAGCTGATGGATGCAAACCAGGTATCAAGACTTATGATTTGTTGATGAGGAAAATGTGTGCTAATAACCAGCTAACTAGAGCTAATGGTTTGTACAAAGAAGCGGCTAAGAAAGGTATTGCTGTTAGTCCTAAGGAATACAGGATTGATCCTCGGTTTTTGAAAAAGAAGACTAAGCAAGTGGATAGTGATGTGAAGAAGAGGGAGACTTTGCCTGAGAAAACTGCGAGGAAGAAGAAACGGCTTAAGCAGATCAATATGAGTTTTGTTAAGAAACCCCACAATAAGATGAGACGTAGAATGTGATGCTGATCATCTTATAAACTCTTTGTTCTTTTCATTTCTATGATATTGTCAGGAATACTCATCTTTTGCCTTGATCACGAGCAAAATAGCCTCAATAATTGTTTTGGTTCGTCTCGATGTATTGTTTACAGATACAGACACTTCACGCTTTGGTTCAAGAATCAGAGATATAAATTAAGTTGCTTGGTTATTTGAAAATGCTTCTCTTGTACTCTCGAGTTTAGTTGTAAAGTATCAAACTAATCTTTGTTATTATGATTAATGAAAGTATCAACAATAATCCCGGTGATAAAGGCAGGTAGGGCCGGCCTTGAGCATAGAGCATAGGCCAGTGAAGCACTAATTTAGGGCTTATAATTTTTATTTTGTTTACCTTTATATATATATATATATATATAATTTCACATCCATTTTTGACAATAAAATCATATAAAAAATGTTGTATATAATAACTATGGAGACTCAATTAAAAAAAAGAACTTTGTGTATTTTTATTACTAGTTTTTTAGTTTTTTTTCAATTATGACAAGATTTTTTTTTTAAATAGTTATATATAATTACGTCGAAGACCTCATTTTTCTATGTTGCCATGAACTCTATAGCTTGAGGACCGGCCCTAACATGTGTATTAGACATTGAGAAACAAATGAACAAAATCAATCTTCCATTGATGAGAAGTTTTATGTTACAGAGATAAGAGAGAAGAAAAAGATTCTTCTATCGTTCACACATTATACAGATAAAAAGAAGAAACATATAATGTATCAGACTAAAGAATCTAAGATGGTTAAGAGATAACCAGAACTAAACCAGGATTTCATTAAACTGATTATTTCTTTAATACCCCCTCTCAAGATGGTAATTAGATTGACTTAAGTGCCATCTTGCTTAGGATTTCCTGAAATTTGTCTGGTCCCAAGGGTTTAGTGAAAACATCTGCCAGCTGAAGATCAATCTTTACATGAAGAGTCTTAATAAGACCATTGATCACCTTTTCCCTTACAATATGACAATCTATTTCTAGGTGCTTAGTCCTTTCATGGAAAACTGGATTATTTGCAATGTGAATAGCTGACTGTGAATCACAAAAGAAAGGAACAGCCTTCAATTGAGGGATTTGAAACTCAGCTAGAAGATTCACTAACCATTGCACTTCTCTAACAACAAAACCCATAGCCCTATACTCTGACTCTGCTGAAGATAAAGCTACTGTCTCTTGCTTTTTTGATTTCCATGAAATAAGAGAATTACCAAGGAACATGCAATAACCTGATGTAGATCGCCTAGTATCTTTACATGATCCCCAATCTGAGTCTGTAAAGGCTGTAAGTATGAGGTTTGAATCTGCTGAAAAGAATAAACCAATGACAATAGAACATTTCAGATAATGAAGAACTTTATAGGCTGCTTGTAAGTGAGACTCCTTCGGATTTGATGAAAATTGACAGAGACGATTTACAGCAAAAGTGATGTCTGGACGAGTTATAGTAAGATACATCATTCTGCCAACAAGTCTTCGATACACAGACCCATCTGGAAGTGGCGGTTCATCACTATGATCAACAAGTTTTATACTAGGATCCATCGGTATTGAAGATGGCTTACAGCCTAATAAACATGTTTCTTCTAACAACTCTAGAATGTACTTTCTTTGGCAAACTGAAATACCAGCAGAGGATCTAGCAATTTCCAGTCCAAGAAAATACCTTAGTGGTCCGAGGTCTCTGATCTTGAAACACTTGTGAAGAGCATTCTTCAAATCTTCTACAAGAGCATCATCATTTGTTGTGATGATTATGTCATATACATATACAAGTACAACAATGTATTTTCCATCAATGTTGCGAACGAATAGAGTGTGATCAGTGTGAGACTTGCTAAAGCCGAGATTAACTAGAGATTCACTAAATTTTAGAAACCATTGGCGGGAAGCTTGCTTCAATCCATAAATGGATTTTCTGAGTTTACAAACAGCATCAACAGGAAGAGTATACCCTTCTGCAGCAGTGTATCCAGGTGGTAACCTCATGTAGATTTCTTCATCTAACTCTCCATTAAAGAAAGCATTTGAAACGTCCAATTATGTCAGACTCCATCGTTTTGCAGCAGCTACAACAAGGAAAGTCTTTACTATAGTCATCTTTGTAACTGGTGAAAAAGTATTTGTAAAATCAACCCCCTCTTGCTGTGTGTATCCTTTTGCTACTAATCTCGCCTTGTACCGCTCCAAAGTACCATCTGCATTAAGCTTTGTTTTGTAAACCTACTTGCATCTGATGGCCTTTTTGTTTGGAGGAAGAGAACATATTGTCCAAGTGTCTGCATCTTCTAACACCTTTAATTCTTCATTCATGGCATTTAACCACTCATCAAAAAGTTTAGTTTGAGCAACTGTTGTTGGTTCTCCCAAAATCATTACAGAACAAATATAGTTTCCGTATTCTTCTGAGAGATTATCAAAGCTTAGGTAATCTGCAAGAGGATAAGGTACAGATTTAGTTGCATTACAATAATAATCAACTAGATGAGATGGAAAGCGAGAGATTATTTTAGGTAATAAAACAGAAGAGTCATGTTCTGTAGGCGTTGTGACAGCATCTGTAGACTCATTAATTTGTTCTGTTTCTGAACTAAGATTGTTTGTTGGTTCAGGTCCGAGATTATTCTTTTCATTTTCTTCATCTGTAACACTAATTTGTCCTTTTGCATCAATGTCTGAGTCATTCTGGTCACTGCTACTGGATGAAGAAGATGACTTATCACCCTGAACAACAGTCGTATGTTCTATATCAAAGAAAGAAGATAAATCATTAGGCAATTTTGTATCTATTTTATAAGGAAAAATATCTTCATAAAACACTACATTTCGAGTAATATAGATGCTATTGGATTCTAAATCCATCACTTTATAACCCTTATATCCTGAAGGATAACCAAGAAAGACACAAGCTCTTGCTCTTGGTTGAAATTTATGTCTGTTTCTAGAAGAAGTTGAGCTGTAGCAAAGACTTCCAAAAACTTTCAAATTCTTATAATCAGGGGCTTTCCCATTCAATAGTTCAATTGGAGACTTGTTCTTGAGCAAAGGTGTTGGAAGCCTGTTTATAAGAAAGACAGCTGTTAATACACAATCACCCCAATACTCAAGAAGAACATTAATTTGAAAGAGAAGAGATCGTGCAACATTTAAAATGTGCTGATGTTTTTGTTATACAACTGAGTTTTGCTCAGGAGTTTCAACACAAGAGTGATAAGCTTTTATGCCTTCTGAACGAAATAGAGCATCAAAGCAAAGTTCGGGTGCATTGTCCGATCTAACACCCTTGACTTCTACACCATACTGAGTCTTAACCATTGCTAAGAAATCAGGAAAAATATCAAGAACATCACTCTTGTTCTTCATCAAATAAACCCAAGTAACCCTACTAAAATCATCAACAAGAGTTAGACAATAACGAAATCCATCTACAGTTTCTGTAGATAATGGACCCCAAACATCTATGTGAATCAAATCAAAAGCTTTTTTACACATACTATTTTGAGAAGTGTAAGACAGTTTCTTTTGTTTGGAAATGGGACAAATATCACAATGAAACTCAGATTTATTATTCCTTTGCAAACCAAGCGTTTTGGTTATACAACTGGTCTTAGAAAGAGAAGGATGTCCTAGTCTATGATGCCACAAACTAGAATCAACAAGGAAATTAACAGAAAAAGAACCAGAAAAGACATTATTCGAGATTGAAGATTTCTCCATCATGTAGAGGTTTCCAACTTGTTCAACTTGACCTATTGTCAGCCCCTTAATAGGATCTTGTATCAAACAAGAAGATTCATCAAAAATCAAATGACATTTTAAATATTTAGTGAGTTGACTAATTCCTATTAGATTAAGTCCGAAATCTGGAATATAGAGAACATTATTGAGCTGCAAGCGATCATTTAATCTAATTTTACCAACTCCTGAAATGGATATAGCCATTCATGTAGGTAAAGTAATAGACCTATCGGCAGCATAGATAAATCATCAAACAAAGACTTATCATTAACCACATGGTGAGTAGCACCACTATCAACTATCCAAGAAGTAGGAGACAGAACACTACCTGTGGCCTTTAAAACTCCTACAAAATGTAATGTAGAAGTAGAAAAGGCCATACCGGGTAGAGCTGTGATGGTTCCTTTGATACTTGGTCTAGCATTGTTTGAGGTGGAAGATGTCATGTTCAGTTGTGAGTTGAAATAAGCAATGACGCCTTCAATTTGGTCCTTTGACAGCATCTTGAATTGAGTAGAAACATCTTCTGAGGCAGGTTTTGTATCAGTTAGAGAAAAATGAGACTGCAGCTTTTGAAGAATTCGTAGTAACAGTGGATGAATTCGCATTTGAAGTTGCTGCAGTCGAATTTGTCTTATGCTTGAAGTTAGGTGGATACCTATGAATTTTGTAACACTTACCAATAGTGTGACCATTATAACCACAGTGACTGCATAAAGGTCTTGGACCCTTTGAATTCGCATTTGTTGCATTAATAGCTGGTTGAGGAGCTACATTGCTGGAGACATGAAAAACGGTAGACTGAGGTGGAGGGAGGATATTTCTCTGGTTGTGATCTTGATCAATCAAATTATACACTCCAGAGAGATCAGGGATGTGTTTCTTCATGATAATCTGACTTTTTACTGCATTGTAAGACTCATTGAGACCTGAAAGGAACTTTACAACCTTTGCATTTTCATTCCTCTCCATCATAGCTTTGCAACAGGAGCAGGTTTGCATGTTTTAATACAGTCTGTTGACTCAAGATCATCCCAGAGAGTCTTTAGTCGTGTATAGTAGGATGATAAATCCATAGATCCCTGATGTAAACTCCAAATTTACTGAGACAACTAATAGGCTCGTGGAAGATTGGTAACATGAAATCTGACCATAAGATCTTTCCATACTTCAGAAGCATCTTGAAACCTCAAAATACTGGCATAGATTTGTTTATTTACAGAGTTAAGAATCCACGATTTCACCATTGAGTTGCAGCGTGACCATATATGATAATGGGGATGAGATTCTTCTGGACGAGGTAAAGTACCATCTATAAACCCAATCTTGTTCTTTGCATCAAGGGATAATGTCATAGCTATGTTCCAGGTGTTGAAATTCGTACCATCTAGGATCTCAGATACAAGAGAAATTCCTGGATTATCGCTGCTACTCAGGAAATAAGGAAAGAATTGAAGACCTTCAAAGTCATGAGGATCTTCGTTCTGACTCTTGCTGTGTTGAGATGCTCCCAGAGTTTGATTTGAATCACGAGCTGGAATAGGTGCAACAACTTGAGTATTAGCGATTGGTGAATGTATTTCTTGCGATTATGCTAATCGGTTTAGACGAACAGCTTTGCGAAGACGACCAGAAGAAGATGAAGATCCTGCAACTCTTCTTTTGCGAAGATTCAACATTATCGATAGAAATTGAAGATAGAAACGACGGCGGAA
Source organism: Lepidium africanum (assembly GCA_900406405.1). Taxonomy (NCBI): domain Eukaryota; kingdom Viridiplantae; phylum Streptophyta; class Magnoliopsida; order Brassicales; family Brassicaceae; genus Lepidium; species Lepidium africanum. The sequence goes on from OVAX01000693.1 coordinate 30,422, forward strand.
CAAGAAATTGGTATGAGAATCCGGTGGAATAACCGGCAAAGAAAAGAAACAATAGATCGGTGGATTAACCAAACAAACAACAAAGAAAACACAGTTTCAATCGAGAATTTTGGATTCTCGTTGAGTTGAGAGAAAGTAGAGATTGCGGAAGAGAAGAAAAAAAATCAAAAGAAAATTTGAGAAGAGCTTTCTTACTCTGATACCATATTAGATATTGAGAACAAATGAACAAAATCAATCTTCCATTGATGAGAAGTTTTCTGTTACAGAGATAAGAGAGAAGAAGAAGATTCTTCTATCGTTCACACATTATACAGATAAAAAGAAGAAACATATAAAGTGTATCAGACTAAAGAATCCAAGATGGTTAAGAGATAACCATAATTAAACCAGGATTTCATTAAATTAAACCGACATTGATTATATCTCTAATAATGTGTACCACCAACTTGGTGAAGTCAAAAGTCGTCGCGTTGATCATTCTACTTATGAAGAAGCCAAAGGTCGTCGCCTTGATTTTTCTACTTATGAAGTCTTTCTCTCTTTCTCTTTACTTGCAAAGCACAAGAATGGAGTCTCTCTTATCCGCCATAATAGTCCTGCTTTTGGTTTCCTTTTCTTGTTTCACTTCTTCAGGTTAATATCTGAATATGTAGAAGTTCTCTCCGTTTGTGCGATTCTCTGTTTATCTTTTTACAAAAATGTCCTTTGTGTTTTCTGTTCTGCAGAAGCTCTCACCAACAACAATGGAAACATCACGATCAAATGGGATCTCATGAGCTGGACGCCTGATGGCTACATTGTAAGTACTTCATTTTCTTCTTCTTCTTCCGTATTACCAAACTGCAAAGATATGATATGCTTGAAGTTCAAGACTAAATCTGAATGCATATCAGGCTATAGTTACAGCCTCCAATAACCAAAAAAAAAGTTCAATTCCTTCACCGGGATGGACAATGGGCTGGAGATGGACCAAGAAAGAAGTAATTTGGAGCATGGTTGGTGCACAGACCACAGAGCAAGGAGACTGTTCCAAGTTCAAAGGATCCATCCCGCACTCCTGCGTTCGTAAACCAACAGTTGTCGATTTGCTTCCCGGAACTCCTTACAATCAGCAGATCGCTAATTGCTGCAAAGGCGGTGTCTTAAAACCCGGTCTAGCTAGTTCATTCCAGATAAGCGTAGGTCAAGCTGGTACCTCAAATAGGACTGTTCGGATGGCAGTAAACTTCAAGTTCACGGGACCTAAACAACAGTACATATGTGGACCAACTAAGAACGTTAGACCGCCGACCAAGTTTATAACCGCCGACAGAAGGAGAACTACCCAAGCCATGAGTAAGTTTTCCAACACAAACAAAACTCAGCAGTATCTCTCTGGTTCTAATAATGAAGCTGACTTGATTTGATTTTTTTTTGTTCTAATGCAGTGACCTGGAAAATTACTTGCGTCTTCCACAAAGCAATATAAATAAATCAACTCTCCAAAGAATAATCTCATAATTAAGCAAATTTATCTTCAGAGCATTTATGTAATTTCTTATTTTCATGTATGAGATTATGATTTGAGAAATAAAAACACGACTTTGATCGATTAGATTCTTCCCTACACGGATTCCTTCCAGAACCGGACTGATCTGTCTGTTCCACAAGTATCAAAGACTGAGTCAATAGGCGAGTGCTCGATCACCGCGATACCACTATGGTTCGAAGGCCACTTTCTATCTAACAAATACCATATGAGTAATCAATTGTTCTGCCAAGAACTATTGAGAAATATCTCAGTGAAAAATGAATAAAAATTTCTTTCTACCTTTAATTTCTAGTGAACAATACACTTGTGACCTCTGATTTTCCATGTGCACCACTAATGGGGCGTACACACTTTGTGCTAACACCGTCAAGGAGTCAAATAGCTCCATCCCGTGGAAGAATATTGCACCTGAAAAAAACCAGGAATCTCACAGCCATGACTTCATGATCATCAAAAGAGATGATTATAAAAAGCACAAAAATACGTTCTGATCACCTAACATGTACCTGATTAATGGCTCCATGTACTCCACTATCTGGGGCATTTGAAGGAAGAAAGCACTGATATGTATTTACATCATACAGATTTTGATTCAGATGATCAGTTCCTGCAAAGGCCAAGTTTTCAGTTCCATATATACTGAAAAGATTCCCACCTGGGTCATTGTTTTTAGAGAGCAACAAAAGTTTCACACGATGATCCTTACAATAGACGATCACCTGCGAGAAGAAACTCTCCCGAAAGATGAAAAGATACAGAGCGCACGTTATGGGTATCCTACAGAATTAATAGTTAGTACTAAGGCCGAAACTGATAACAACCATGATCTCTACCTGTAAAACTTATAATACTCGTTTAGCTGTAGTTTTGGAGAAGTCGAAGAACCTATTAAAGTCATTAGAAAAGACTCAAAAAAGAGGTGAACACAAACTTTTTTCTATAATGAGATTTCATTTAGGTAGAGAAATGGAAACGAGAATAGATACTTTATACAATTGTCTTTGGCACTAAATATTAGAATTGTGCTTCGAGGGTGGAACTCAAGATCGTTTATTTGCTGAAAATGATTGCCACGAGAATAAGAGATACGACAACGTCTAAAAGAAAGTGGTAATTAAGATTGAAAAAGGAAAGGCTTACTTCAGCATGATCATAATTCATAACCAGCTAACTAGTGCTGATGGTTTGTACAAAGAAACGGCTAAGAAAGGCGTCGCCGTTGGCCCTAAAGAATACAGAATTGATCCTTCGTTCTTGTAAAAGAAGACCAATCAAATCGATAGCTATGTGAAAAAGAGGGAGACTTTGCCTGAGAAACCACGCGGAAGAGGATACAGCTAAACATGAAGTGTTTTGGTTCGTCTCAATGTATTTGTTTACACTTCATGCTTCGGCTCAAGAATCAGAGATAAAATTAAGTTGCTTTGTTATTTGAATATGCTTCTCGTGTACACTCAAGTTTAGTTGTAAATTAAGGATCAAAGTAAGCTTTGTTTATTATGATTAATTAAAGTATCAACAAAATCCCGGGTATAAAGGCAGAACCTTGTTGTACAACTGTGCACATGTGTTCCCACTTGATGAAGTCGAAAGTTGTCGCCTTCATCTTTCTACTTATGAAGTCTCTCTCTTTCTCTTCACTTCCGAAGCACAAGAATGGAGTCTCTCTTATCCGCCATTGTAGTCCTGCTTTTGGTTTCCTTTTCCTGTTTCACTTCTTCAGGTAAGTTTCTCAATATGTCGAAGATCTCTTTCTGTTCTCTCCGGCTACATGATTCTCTGTTTATCTCTTTCTAAAACTTACAATGTTCTTTGTCAGAAGCTTTCAGCACCAACAATGGAAACATCACGATCAAATGGGATCTCATGAGCTGGACGCCTGATGGCTACGTTGTAAGTACTTCATCTTTTTCTTCTACTGGATTACTAAACTGCAGAGATATACGTTAAGTTCAAGACTAAATCTGAATGCATCTTAGGCTGTAGTTACAGCCTCCAATTACCAGAAAAAACGTTCAATTCCTTCACCGGGATGGAGATTGAACTGGAGATGGACCAAGAAAGAAGTAATCTGGAGCATGGTTGGTGCACAGACCACAGAGCAAGGAGACTGTTCCGATTACAATGAAAACATGCCGCAATCCTGCGTTCCTAAACCAACAGTTGTTGATTTGGTTCCCGAAACTCCTCACAATCAGCATATCGCCAATTGCTGCAAAGGCGGTGTCTTAAAACCCGGTTTAGATAGTACATTCCAGATAGAAGTTGGAAATGCTAGTAATTCGGTTAAGACTGCTCGGATGCCAGTAAACTTCATGTTCACGGGACCTAAACAACAATACATTTGTGGACCAACTAAGAACGTTAGACCGACCAGGTTTATAACCGCCGACAATAGAAGAGTAACCAAAGCAATGAGTAAGTTTTCCTATAGAAACAGAACTCAGCCGTATCTCTAGTTGTAATTTTGAAGCTGACCTGCTTTGTTTTTGTTCTAATGCAGTGACCTGGAAAATTACTTGCGTCTTCCACAAAGCAATATAAAGAAATCAAATATCCAAAGAACTATCTCATAAGCAAATCTATACTCAGAGAGTTTATGTAATTTATCTTTTCATGTATGAGATATATGTTTTGGGAAATAAAAACACTACTTTGATCGATTGGATTCTTCCTTACACGGATTCCTTCCAGAACCGGACTGATCTGTCTGTTCCACAAGTAACAAAGACTGAGTCAATAGGCGAGTGCTCGATCCACCGCGGTGCACCACTATGGTTCGAAGGCCACTTTGCCACTTTTTCTGCTGTTCTCGCATCCCAAGTAACTACCTCATTGTTTGCTTCATCTATGGAGATCACAAACTCTTCACTGTCGTTAAAGATTGCCTGTGCAAACACAACAATGAAAACTATTTAGAATTAGTCAGACAGAGTGAATATATTTGTCTCAAAAGGTTGAGAAAATCGATTACCTGAGACCGCAGTTTTATCCGTTTTGCTCCGAGATATTCCTTTACCATCCGACCTGAACTAATATCCCATAACTTAACCGTAGAATCTTTACCGGATGAGAGAACAAACCTATAAAGGTATATGAGCAATCAATTGTTCTGCCAAGAACTATTCGAGAATTTCTTAGAAAAAATGGACTGAATCTTCGTTCTACCTTTGATCTCTAGTGAACATAGCGCTTGTGACCTCTGATTTTCCATGTGCACCACTAATGGAGCGTACACACTTTGCGCTAATGCCGTCAAAGAGTCGAATAGCTCCATCCTTTGAGGCTGTAACGTAGATGGATCCCGTGGAAGAATATCGCACCTGAAAAGTTCAGGAATTTGACAGCCATGACTTCATGATCATCACAAGAAATGATTATAGAAAGCACAAAAAATGGCCTGATCACTTAAAATGCACCTGATTAATGGCTCCATTTACTCCAGTATCTGGGGCATTTGAGGGAAGAAAGCACTGATATGTGGTTACATCATACAGATGTGGAATTGGATGATCAGTTCCTGCAAAGGTCAAGTTTTCAATTCCAAAATATACTGTAAAGATTCCCACCTGGGTTATCGTTTAAATTTAGAGAGCAACAAAAGACAATCACCTGCAAGAAGAAACTCTCCCGACGGATGAAAAGATACAGAGCGCACGTTATGGGTATCCTGCAGAACTAAGAGTTAACTGTTTGAAGATATGCGGTGCTTTTCACCATGTAGCAAGGGAGAAACTGATAACAACCATGATCTCTACCTGAAAAACCTTGAATGCTCGTTTAGCTGTGGTTTTGGAGAAGTCGAAGAACCTATTAAAGTCATTAAAAATTTTTTAAAAAGAGGTGAACACAAACTTTTTTGCTTATCAATGAGAGTTCATTAAGGTAGAGAAATGGAAGCGAAAACAATTACTTTATACAGTTGTCTTTGGCACAGGATATTAGGATTGTGCTTCGAGGGTGGAAATCAAGATCGTTTATTTGCTGAAAATGATTGTTACGAGTTTTACGAGATACAAAAACGTCTAAAAGAAAGTGGCAAAACGATTGAAAAAAGGAAAGGCTTACTTCAGCATGATCATAAAATGTCCGTATCAATGGTCGAGCTTGAGTATCTCCTGAAACCATCTGTTTTACTTTTGGCACCTTAAAGAAACAACACAGAAAATCCATAGAACTATCAATTTTTGATGATGCTTAAGTGAAAAGGTTAGAAGCAATGAAAAACGTTCATTACCTCAAAAAGCTTAATAGATGTGTCTGCACCGCCAGTTGCAAAAAACATTCCATCAGGACTAAATCTTGCACACCTAACTACGCTCTACAAAGTTATAAGCTATCAGCAAAAATTATGAACTCTTGAATAAATCATGATCAAGTTGTGTATATTGAGACTTGAATAATGCACATCCATACCTTGTGCTCTGACAGCGTCTTCGATTCATGCTTCGGGGGAGTCTTTGATGAGCCCTTCACATGAGTAATACTAGTTGGAAAAAGTCCAAAACGTGTTTAGATGATAAGTAGTTTGCCAGTTTTATGTCATATTGTTACTCATTGGATACAAAACGGACATCACCTGAAGTCGATAGAAGGTGTTCGAGGAGCAGTGATTGATCCATAAGACGTGGGTAGCAAGACTGATGAAGAAACACCTCTCAATGTCCCGTTGTTCTCCGCTGCAAGACCCTGTTCTCAACTCAGAACCAAAAATATCTTCTGATTTTGGCCCAGAGAGCCACGCATCTCTCATACACTCAAGGAGACACTTTATAGAGTGTAGAAGATAGAGAAAATCAATAACCTTTGCAACAAGCTCCAGAAGACGGTTAGGAGGAGCCTCAATACTCAATGGTGTCATTGTTGCTGAAGCAACCGCACTTGCTGCCTAAAATTTTAAATCTCAACATCAAAACTTTATACTAAAAACAGTAACTCAAACTTGACCACCTCACTCCTCTTCTAAACACTCATACTTTAAATATTAATGTCAAAAGAAGACATGTTTTAATCTCTACAACTAAAGAGGCTCCACCAAGCAAAACCAAGTGATTAAATGTCAAAGTTACCCACTTTACAACACAAAAGATAATCTAAAAATAGATAGACCCAGAACTTTCGAATTCAAAGTGTCTTATATTGATGGATGTAATTTAATTGTATGTAAGAGAGCAAAAGCATACTTGTGAAAGATTGTGGTGACGAAGATGAGCAACGATGAGAGCATTGAGCTGTCTGAAGATATCTCCATCCTGCAGAGCCTGCTCCAAATCGCCACTATTCTCCATTTATTGTTCCTATAAAACCTTAAAAACTCTCCCCTAAGTTCAATTCGAAACTAGAGTCACCATTTCTGAGCTCTTTTGTCAACCATCGTCTTCCTCGTCTCGTCACTCACTTCAGAACGATGAGCAATATAGGCCCATATTAAAAATGGGCTTTACATAATCTGAAATAAACTAATGGGCCTTCAAATTCGTTGGGACACGTGAATGTCACGTGGGTAACGGTCGCAAAGAAATTTGAATTCGGACCTGAGCGGCGGTATTCTTATTCCATAGTAATTTAAGTTTGCCTTTCTGGTTTTTCTCATTATCGACCTCTCAAAAAATATAAAAAAGAGTTTCCTCTCTTTCTCTTTTCTCTATCCTCAAAATTTGAAATCTCAAAAACTTCCTCATGTTTCGCATTCCCTGAAAATTTTCTGCTCGAAAATTCCCAGCTCCTCCTTCCTGGATTTGGATCTACTTCTTCGTGGTCGTGATTGGGATTTTTGCTTCGGTCGTAGGAGGTGGTTCTGTTTCTAACGAGGGTTTCTGCATTGGATCCGTCGGATATGGAAAGCACAGAGTGCGTTAGGGTTGCAGTCAACATACGTCCGTTGATTACGCCGGAGCTTCTTAACGGATGCACCGATTGTATCACCGTTGCTCCTAAGGAGCCACAGGTATTACTCAATCGGAAGATTTTTTCCCATGTTTTCGCGTTTAGTTTCTCTTTTCCGAGATTTCTTCCTGGGGTAATTCGATCCTAATGTAGAAATGGAGGCTGTAATATGTAGGATTGATTCTCGTACAGAGCCAATTTGCTAAATTCGGAGATAAAATTTATGCATGAATCGGAAACTTTCAAGGTTTTGCTGAAAGAGGATTTGAAAATAGTTGTGTTTCGAGTTACCCATTCGTCAAAGTTTCCTCATGAATCCTCTTAGTAAACTGATGATTGTAGGTTCTAGAACTCATTTTTCTTGGTATCTCATTTGCATTGAACAGGTTCATATAGGTTCGCATTCTTTTACATACGATTTCGTATTTGGAAATGCTGGTTACCCGTGTTTGGAGATCTACGATCATTGTGTTGCTCCACTTGTGGAGGCACTATTCAAAGGATATAATGCTACTGTTTTAGCCTATGGCCAGGTTTGAATTCGCATTCTTCTCTCAACCCTTCAATTCTTTAGAGCTATGATGTGTTTTGTTAGACCCATCAAATTCATTGCTTTCTGTTTCTTGTGATTTAAAGACTGGTTCAGGTAAAACATATACCATGGGTACTAATTACAGTGGAGATGGAACAAATGGTGGCATTATACCAAAAGTGATGGAGGATATATTTAGAAGAGTGGAGACAACCAAAGATTCATCCGAACTATTGATACGCGTATCATTTATTGAGGTCAGAGAGTCTTTTGAACTCGTTATTTGAAATCTGATTTGCGAGTTTCAGTTCTAATTCTTACCTCTACGATGCAGATCTTTAAGGAAGAAGTTTTCGATTTGCTCGACTCAAATTCGTCGGCCCTCCTTAAAAATGACAGTGGGGTTCAGGCAAAGCATATTGCCCTCTCCAAAGCTCCAATTCAAATAAGAGAAACTGTCAGTGGAGGAATAACTTTGGCTGGCGTTACTGAGGCAGAAGTGAAGACGAAAGAGGAAATGGGCTCATATCTAGCACGAGGCTCTTTGTGTCGAGCTACTGGCAGCACAAACATGAATAGCCAATCTAGGTAATTACATATTTTTGAACTGTTTTCAGTAGAATTCTTTTGATTATGTTTATATTTACATAAATATTTGCTAGAACTAATGTAGCTGATCCATTAAGTTTCTGCAAGCTAACGTAATGCAAGCTAATGTAATGTTTGTTTCTTGTTTTCTAGTCGTTCCCATGCAATCTTCACAATCACTCTGGAACAAAAGAAGAATTCCAACGGTTCTTCTACAACTGAAGATGGAGGTGAAGATATATTATGCGCAAAGCTTCATCTGGTTGACTTAGCGGGGTCGGAACGTGCAAAACGAACCGGAGCCGATGGGATGCGCTTAAAAGAAGGTTATCTCATACTTTTGGTTATTACTCTTCTTGTTTTCTTAAGAGAGACTGAATAAAACTCTGATTTATTTTCTATATGTTTACACAGGCATTCACATCAATAAAGGTCTTCTAGCGCTTGGAAATGTAATCAGTGCACTAGGAGATGAGAAAAAGAGAAAGGAAGGAGGTCACGTTCCTTACCGTGACAGCAAGTTAACTCGTTTGCTGCAGGTATGAAAGTTCCTTATGTCCTTGTATATCAGTTCTAAAGAAGAAAAGCTAATGGTAATAATCTGTAATTTAGGATTCCCTTGGTGGCAATAGCAAAACCGTGATGATTGGTACGGTTTCCTCTTTTCCTAGATTTTTTCGACATTTCATTCTTGGATTACTAAGTTTTCATGTAATATATGTTCTCCGATGCAGCTTGTGTAAGTCCAGCTGATACAAATGCTGAGGAGACACTAAATACGCTCAAGTATGCAAATCGTGCACGTAATATTCAAAACAAAGCAGTGGTAAGAATATGTTATGTCTTACTTCTAATATGGATTTTTCAACAATCTTTTTCATTGTTTTGGTTTACCTATTTGTTATTTTTTCGCAATGTTTAGATCAATAGAGACCCAGCAACCGCACAAATGCAAAGAATGCGGAGCCAAATTGAGCAGCTGCAGACAGAACTCCTGTTCTATCGGGGTGATAGTGGTGCTTTTGATGAGCTTCAGGTATTCAATCTAATCTAACACAAACATTTGCATTTGATGCTAGTTACATGTTTTAGTATCTAACTTATATAAATTCTGTTAGATTCTGAAGCATAAAATATCACTGCTTGAGGCAAGCAATCGTGAGCTACAAAATGAACTTCAAGAACGCAGAGTCTCTTGTGAGCATCTCTCAAAGCGTGCTTATGATGCTCAGGTTTTTCCTTTTACTCACTGATTCTGATCAAACTTAAATGGCATTTAGTGCTCAACACTTTATTTTATCCCTTCAGGTTGAGAAGGACAAACTTCTAATGACAATTGAATCTATCCGCAATGGTAAATCCATTGATGAGATTGAATCTTGCCAGGACGAGGTGTGATGTCCTTTATAATTCTGTAGCTAAAGTCTGTCCCAAGCCATCTTTCTTTTGCTAAAGCGCTTATTCTTTCAGGATGTCACTTTGATGAAGAAGTATGTGTTGAAAATTCAAGAACTAGAAGGAGAGCTGTTGCATGTTAAAAGCTTAAAGAAGTCCAATAATTGCCAGTATGCGGATTCTATTGATTCCTATGATGATGGACCTCGTTCGAATAATGTCTTGTTCCCCTCATCTAATGAGTCGTCAGATTGTGAAGACAAAGTGATTGATGTCACCGGTGAGTAACTTAACTATTCTTTAGTATGTTTGAGTTACAGAAAAAGCACTATTAGTATGTCTAAATGGGTCTGTTAGGCTGAACTATTCTTCTCTGATTGAAACTGATGAGATGATTTGATATATCTTGTTTGTTTTTGGTTTGTTTGTTTTATCTTGTGTGCAGATGAAATGGAACTTCAAGAAAAAGAGCTTGAACATTGCTCACTTCAGGAAAAGTTGGATATGGAGCTAAAGGAATTGGATAAGAAGCTTGAAGCGAAGGAGGTAATTTTACATTTTGGAATATAATCCTTTTTGCTTTTTATCTATTTTCTTAAGATAGTATGCTTACTAACTTGATGATAATTCAATGTATCCATGAAGGCTGAAATGAAACGTTTTTCGAGTGGTGGTACATCTGTTCTCAAACAACATTATGAGAAAAAAGTTCACGAACTAGAACAGGAAAAAAGAGCTTTGCAGGTTAGTGTTCTGTGATTTATATTATATTTAAATTTAAATTTATGGACTCAAAGTTTGATTAAATCACATATGCATTGGCAGAGAGAAATTGAAGGTTTGAGACAGAACCTTGCAAGCATACCATCTGCCCCAGGAGATGGTGCCCAGAAACTGAAGGAAGAGTATCTTCAGAAATTGAACACCCTTGAATCTCAGGTAACTCGTGTTTCTATCATCAGCTATACTCTTATTGTACAAACCAGAAGGTGTTATTTTCTTTCATCAGCTATACTCTTATTGTACAAACAAATAGTTTTCATCATGCATTGTATTATGATATTTTAGGTTTCTGTGCTGAAGAAAAAACAAGATGCACAAGCTCAGCTCTTGAGGCAAAAGCAGAAAAGTGACGACGCAGCAAGAAAACTGCAGGATGAAATACACAGAATCAAATCCCAGAAGGTGTTATTTTCTTTCAGTGTCCTCAATTACGAGATTTTGCTAATCTGGTTTGATTATGTATCGTACTTTTCTAATCTGATTTGATTGGAATTTCAGGTGCAATTGCAGCATAAGATTAAGCAAGAGTCAGAACAGTTCAGGGCTTGGAAGGCTTCGAGGGAGAAGGAAGTCATGCAGGTATATTTGAATCTTTACTTAGTAGTTAATTATTATTCGTCTAGATGAGTGGATCTTGGTTGATAAATGTGTCTGTGTCTTGGTCCTAAAATGACTAGTTAGACATGCGTCATATTCGTAGTCATTACTCGCTAGTCACCTGGAGTCAAACATGACTAGTGCTTGTAAATTTCTGACGGGATAGTCTGAAAGTAGTTTTGAAGACATTTTGACTATTCAAAAATCTTGGGTGTACTGTATACCATATTGTAGCTAATTTTAAACTTTGCTTCCATGACCAGCTCAAAAAAGAGGGAAGGAGAAATGAGTATGAGATGCACAAACTAATGGCTTTGAATCAGAAACAGAAACTGGTGAGCAGACATTTATGATGAACCTCCAGACTAGTCGTATTAATATATTCTGCTATCATGGCTGCTAAAAATCTGTGGTTTTTGACAGGTTTTACAAAGGAAGACAGAAGAGGCATCTCAGGCGACAAAAAGACTCAAAGAGCTTTTAGAAACTCGAAAGGCATCTGCACGCGAGGCATTAAGTGAGAATTTTTGTATAACATTATTTGATAATACTTTTATTTGTATATCTGGTATAAGCTACTAATTGTGTATCCTATTATATATGCAGGTGGGGCAAGTGTAAATGGTCCTGGAACTCAGGTAACTCTCACCAAATTTTATGAACCCGATGCTTTGTTTTTCCAGCTGCTGACTAGATTTAGTAATTTTGGTGATCGTGCTGCTTAGTTAGTAAATGCAACTCTTTTTAATTCCATTTGCAGGCATTGATGCAAGCAATTGAGCATGAGATTGAAGTTACTGTCCGGGTTCACGAAGTGCGTTCTGAATATGAGAGGCAAATGGAAGAGTATGTCTTTTATCTGTGTTTCTTTTATAGCTTATTGGCCTGAGAAGAAGTGTTTCGTGATTCCTATAACGATGAATTCTTACTAAACTGTCTCAAATAACACTGTCTATAATTCAGGAGAGCAAGAATGGCCAAAGAAGTTGCAAGACTAAGGGAAGAAAACGAATTGCTGAAGAATGCCAAAATAAGGTGAGTGATCTGGACAAGACATTTTTTTTATAAACCAGTACCAGTTTATAATGTAATTTTCTGTGACTGAAGCAGTGTTCATGGTGACACCATGTCTCCGGGTGCAAGAAACTCAAGAATTTTTGCCCTTGAGAATATGCTTGCGACTTCTTCAAACACTCTCGTCTCCATGGCATCACAATTATCTGAAGCAGAGGAACGTGAGCGTGTGTTTGGTGGAAGAGGGAGGTGGAACCAAGTTCGAACACTAGGTGACGCGAAGAGTATTATGAATTATCTATTCAATTTGGCATCAACTGCAAGGTAATAATCTCACTTAGTGACTGAAGCTTTTTGGCAATATGGTGCTTCTTTAAGAACCATCTTCAAATTATGATGCATAACTTATCCTACATTCTTCTTTCCTTCCTTTTTCTCTTTAAAGGTGTATTGCGGGAGATAAAGAGGCAGACTGCAGAGAAAAGGATGTCCTTATAAAAGACCTGAAAGAAAAGATAGTAAAGTTTAGCAGTTATGTTAGATACATGGAGATCCAGAAAGCAGATCTCGTGCATCAGGTGAAAGCACAGGTAAATGAAAACATCTTCGACTACTCTTATTTTATCAGACAGTTGATTTCCTATCCTTCTAGCTGAAATTCAGCATATCAATCCATTGTCATTTCATTTTACAGACTTCTGCACTGAAGAAAAGGTCTGCAGAGGAGAACCTAAACAATGAGCATGGTTTACAAAGGCAGGAACTTCGTAAATCCACTTTAGTTCTTGAGGACATGGATACCTCTGATTCAGAAGAATCAGACCATGAACGGGAAGATCCAGATTTTGATGATGAATGGAAACCTGAACATGAATCAGAACGTGAGTCAGAGCAGGAATCCGTTATAAAACAGAATAAAAAACGAGCCTTCAAAGTGGGAAGACGACGTTCAAGTGTAGTTATGAGGCGTTCTTATGAAGAGAACTCGGAAGCTCCTTCAGATGATGCAGTGAAATCAACATCATCATCTGATGTGTGTTGTACTTGCAGTAAGAGCTCTTCTTGCAAGACAATGAAGTGTCAATGTCGAGCTACGAAGGGATCTTGTGGTCCAGCATGCGGATGTTCTTCAGTGAAATGCTCTAACAGAAACACAGACGGAAAGGAGAACAATTCCATTTCGGAATTAGAGGCGTTGGAGAACAGTGAAAACTCGCAAGAATCTGATGAAAAGGAAAAAGACCTCGCTTCACGTGGAGCTATGCTGCTACAGAACGCTCTTGCTAACAAGCCAGAGGAGGAGACCAATGATGATGGAGGAACCAGAAGAAGAAGAAAACCTCTGTCTGACATTGGAAACACTACGGTAAAATTCTATAGAATCTCCATTGTAATGATCATTTCAACATTTTAGCATCCTAATAAGTTCAAATTGGTTTCAGGGTAAGTCGCATGTGCCAAGGCCAAGCCAAAGAAAAAAATGGAAGAAGACTGTGCTTCAGCTTGTTCCTATAGTAGGTCCACCACTACCACCACCACAAGCTTCATATCAGGAAGAAGCTAATCCAGTAATCTTGGACTTGGAAGCAACAAAAAAGCCGGAAAATAGCGAGTCAGGAGAGTCTAATAACGTCAAACTGAAGCTTCCAAGGGCAATGAGGTCAGCGTCTTCAAATGGCAGCAACTTGCTGAGAGAAAGAAACACTGATCAAACTGGAAGTGAATCAGTTAGTAATGTGGGTAGAGCAAGTGGAAGTAGTAGAACTTCAGATGAAAAGGAGAACCACACTCGTCGGAGCTAAAGACGAAACAGAGACGTTGCGTGATGTGCAAGAAAGATGAGTTTGAAATCTTTTCAAGGGTTTGTCTTTTGAGTTATGATTAGAGAAGAACATAACAAACATTGTTTTTTAGGGCTGTGAATTCAATTATGTTGTGAGTAGAGTCTTCTCAGACGAGTTCAATTGTTAAAGTTTGATTAAGAGCTTGACGAATTTAAACTACAGCAAATGCAATAGCTTAAAATTTACGATTGGTCTTTCAACTAATTCATGGAATCCAACATAAAATTACCAAAAATGACATGACTATAGTTTTTGATAGTGTCGGCAATGTAAAGAACTTTTGTTACTTTGACGATTATTTAAAGTATTCATTCAACAGACAAATAAACTAACGAGAACATATCTTTATCAGCAAAACTATACGTAATAATATGAATTTAATAATGTGGAATCGATTGTCTTAATTATCGTCGTCTCATATTGACAAAGACTCCTTACTAACCCTCTCTATTATATACTTGTACATAGAATTATTTGACTTGTAAATTGCTATATGGTTATATACTTATTTAATAGTATAGAAACAATTTATTTACTATCACTTACAACGTTTATTTAATTCTATGTACTTTAATCTCTCTATTGCAAAAAAAAAACATAAAATAGTTTGTGCAATTTTCCAAAAGAAAATGTAGTAATAGTAGTATGTGGTAAACACCAAAATGATTGAATAATTAAAAATGTGTCCACATATGATATTTCTCTCCACCGACAGCACAAAACACTGTCAATGACCCACGTTCCCCTTAAAGCTGTCGTCTTCGGTAATATCTTCCGGTATTAAACTAACTTCTAATACAATTACAAAACTGCCCCTTTCTCATTTACAAACATTATTTTATTGACTTTATAATCAAAGGTTATACTAGAAGTGAAATATACATTGCTTCAAAAATTATTCATATGGTTACATTTGATAGAAAAAAAAAATACTCCAAAATGATGAAGATTCATTTCATAGATAAAAAAATGTAAATATATACAATTTTCAGAAGAAAATGTTCATTAACTTCAACCATCTGTTTGATATACATAATATGTTTTAACATTTTTCAAGTATATTAGAAATTTTCAACAATTTAATTGAGCAATCGGATATTTTTCACATGTGTAATTGATATTCTAAAAAAATAAACACAACCTCAACTGTCCCCAAACTATGCCACTAATCCATAAAATTTCGGTAAAAAAGGTTCCTAATCATAAGAAGCTTATTAAAGTTCTTGCCATAAGAAGCAAGCCAAGAATTAATGTTCTTATTAACAAAAATGTTTTCTGTTTGCTTTAATTAGTAGTAATCATAGAAAATTAAAAATCATAAACCACAAAAGATAGAAGGGTAAATTAGTCAAATCACGACTCCCAGCTCAAATTTTACTAGCACAGCCACTAGTTGCCAGCCAGATCCCGATTTTCTCATTGTCTCTCGTTCCTATTTCGCAAAAGCTAAAAAATCTTGCTGCTCTCTCTCTATAAGTCCACTCCTCCTTCAAGCAAAGCACCTTCCTCTGAGATTGGTTTATTGATTTAACCAGACCCACTTAAGGGATCTGGAACAACCTTTGTCTCTGGTTCTGGTTTGATCAAACAGACAAGATAATAAGTAAAATCAAAATGGAATATTTCGTCTCCAGATCCATCGTTTCCAAATTGAGTTTTTTGGCCGTATGGATCGTGTTCTTGATTTCTTCTTCTTCGTTTACTTCGACAGGTTACTTCTAATTCACAATTGTTCTCGTATTCTAAGCATTTCAACTTCACATCTTGCTTCTTGATTGAGATTTCACTTTTCAGGGTTTAACTTAATGTAATTGTTCTTTTTTTCAACTGATTTGTTTGTTGGAATTGATTAAGAGATCTGATCAATCCATTACTGATTAAGAAATAATATGAATTGTGTCTATATATGGCAATGGCAATTCATGATCTGCTTTTTTACTCTTTTTGTTATTTATAGATCTTTGCGGAACTAAAATGACAAGTTTCTTGAGTTCAGATCTTTAAGTCAACTTTTTCAATTTTTATACTAGTGATTTCTTAATCTTTGCTAAATTAATCGATTTTGCTTATATAAAAGGAAAATTACCAAAGATTCAACTTTTCGGATCAGAAATAGACACTTTCTGAATAATTTTATAAGTAGAAAACTTAATGCACACTTGTTTGAGTTATGCAGTAGAAATTTTTGTGTACTCTACAAATTCAATAATTTCGAGATTGAAACAATGCAAATGTCGGTGGATCGGAAGAGAAACAAAGTTCTGATTATTTGTACATACTTTTGCAGAAGCGTATGATGCGCTTGATCCGGAAGGCAACATTACGATGAAATGGGATGTCATGAGCTGGACTCCTGATGGCTATGTTGTAAGTTTAAGAACCAGAGAAACCAGATTTGGCCTTGTTTACCGGTCTTTCCGATATGATCGAATTCTAAAGGTTTTTAAGATTACTAAACTGTTTCATTTGTTCGATCTATAGGCTGTGGTTACCATGTTCAACTTCCAGAAATACAGACACATTCAATCCCCAGGATGGACATTGGGTTGGAAATGGGCTAAGAAGGAAGTTATATGGAGTATGGTCGGAGCGCAAACAACAGAACAAGGTAACTATTTGTTTCAGCTATAACTTAAATATACCATTTGTTTACAATTTGATTGTGAATTATTGGGAAGTTATTTATCGACAAGAATGTGTTTGATGTTTAACAGGTGATTGTTCAAAGTACAAAGGAAACATACCACATTGTTGTAAGAAAGATCCAACGGTTGTCGATTTGCTCCCTGGAACTCCTTATAACCAGCAGATTGCCAATTGCTGCAAAGGTGGTGTCATGAACTCATGGGTTCAAGATCCTGCCACTGCAGCTAGTTCCTTCCAGATTAGTGTTGGTGCGGCTGGAACCACAAACAAAACTGTTCGGGTGCCAAGAAACTTCACTCTCTTGGGTCCTGGTCCAGGCTACACTTGTGGTCCAGCAAAGATTGTGAGACCTACAAAGTTTGTCACAACCGACTCTCGCAGAACCACTCAAGCTATGAGTAAGAACTAAGACCACATTTGGACATTTTAGAACAGTAATGTTAACATTGTTTCTAATCTAACAGATTTGTTCAACTCTTTTGATTTGAATTACCAGTGACATGGAACATTACATGCACATACTCCCAGTTCCTAGCTCAAAGAACTCCGACTTGCTGTGTTTCTTTATCTTCGTTTTACAATGAAACCATTGTTGGATGTCCAACTTGTGCTTGCGGATGCCAAAACAACAGAACAGAATCTGGTGCCTGCGTCGAGTGAGTAATTCGATTCAATTTTCAATTTCCGCACGTTTTTTTGGTCTTCTGTTCAATTCAATCATAAAATCTGAAACTTCTCTTGGTAATGGCAGCCCGGACACACCACACTTGGCCTCTGTTGTGTCACCACCAACAAAGAAAGGAACGATATTACCACCATTGGTGCAGTGCACTAGACACTTGTGTCCCATCCGAGTACATTGGCACGTAAAACAGAACTACAAAGAGTATTGGCGAGTAAAGATCACAATCACAAACTTCAACTATCGCTTGAACTACACGCAATGGAACCTTGTAGCTCAACACCCAAATCTCGACAACATCACTCAAATCTTCAGTTTCAATTACAAATCTCTCACACCTTACGCCGGATTGAGTAAGCTACACACACAAATCTCCTTTATTCTCTTTGCTTAATCTCAAAGATTAACATGTTTGATTTTGGTATTGCAGACGATACTGCGATGTTATGGGGAGTGAAGTTCTACAACGATTTCCTATCAGAAGCAGGACCTTTTGGGAATGTTCAATCAGAGATTTTGTTCCGTAAAGATCTATCAACCTTCACATTCGAGAAAGGATGGGCTTTTCCTCGTAGGATCTACTTTAATGGAGACAATTGTGTCATGCCTCCACCTGACCTTTACCCTTTTCTACCTAATGGTGGTTTCCGGTCACAATTCTCAATCTTCTCCGCCGTGCTCCTCCCTGTTCTTATCTTCTTCTTCTTCTCCGCCTAATCTCTCAGATTTTACTGTTTTGCCACTGGTATAAACGTTAGTTACAATTCTTTCTTGTATCAAAAATTACATCTTTCATACTTTTTATATATTTATATAAATTTATATATAGTAATCAAAGTTGTTTTTCTTTTTTTCTCTTTTCGTTTTACGTTTAATTTGTTCTTGTGACTTACGTTTCGTAATATTTTTGGGTTTCCGTCGTTGTATAATGTCAGGAAAAGAAAGAAAAACCAGATCTTAATGTTAGATTTCATTGTATTTTTGGGTCTTCTGCGACACATTTAAAATATTTTTTTCTTGTTTGAAACATTTTATTAATGTTTTGCCTAAATGGACCAGTATTACATTGAGAATAAATAGGCCACACATAAACCACAAAGTTTGGTTCTAGAATAACCTAAAACTAAAGTGGCAAGAGCCACGATTTAGTCACACTAGCTGCCACGTGGTGGTTCATGAGGTTCGCTGTTATTGAGGAGGTCTCGCCAGAAACGCCATGCACATTCCGCTCTGTTCGCCTTTGTCTGGTCCAAGTTTGAACTCTTTCAAAAGAAACTTTATCAGAGTGGTTGGTTTTATTTGCGCTCACTTTCATGCCCCATCAACAGTTTCCGTTTTCAAGAAGCTCCTCCACCGCAAAAACCTAGTATATACTGATTCTGAGATTTGCCCACCATCGTTTTCTCCCTCGGTCAGTGGTGGAAGCGATAAAGATATTAATTCTCGAAATGATGAAGCCACCTTTGAGAAATAGAGTTGATGTGATCATGACCAATACAAGTAAGAACAACGAAGACTTGGAGCTCACTGAACAAGACTTGAAGATGACGGAACAAGATTTGGAGCTCTCGGAACAAGAGATCAAGCATGTACCAGCGGGAGCAACGACAAGATCACGGAGCAAATTCTTCTACCAAATCATTGGAGGACTTCTAAAGCGTTTTTAGACCCAAGAAGAAGACTATTCAAGTCCGACCACGATGGTTCTGACTTGCGTTCAACAAGTGGGCGTGTAGTTCATTTGTACTCCTTTTCCTTTAAGTGGTTTTGTCCCATTGGGTTTTCCCCTAAGGTTTTTAATGAGGCCAAATAGACTACACAAATCAAGAGGCCCCTTGTTGAATCTGGACTCGGCCCACCTTCTCTCTTTTCTTATTAGGTTTCGGCCAAGTCCTTACTATTTAAGCTCATTGTAAACATTTGAGAAAGGCGACTCATCTTTTATTTACAACTTTTCTTATGATTGTGTTCAATCTCTTTGGTGTGTAATATCCAAAGTCTCCGGAATATCAAAGGTCCCTCCGCCACCTTTGTGAGACCATTCGATCCACCTTTAGATCTCTTCATCTCTCCAGGTGATTAGATCCATTCTATCCTCTACTTGCTTCCCAAGTGACGATCTTAGAAGGTTTACATCAAGTGGTATCAGAGCAACTTTGGAGGCTAAGTGTTTCGAATCTCTATCATTTCCTCTTCTCTTCACGTTCTTCTCTTTGTTCCCATTCTGTTCTATAAAAGAAAAAAAAAACGTAAAAATCGTGTGTTTTGTAGTGACTTCCATTAGATTTGAGTTGATCGTTAATTGTTGTTAATTCTCAACTAATTTTTACAATCAGTTCTGAATTTTTTTCGAAGTTGTCTGTTCATTTTCTTATGTTTCACTCACTTGACCTGAAACCTACGAGTTTGATTTGCTAAAATTGAGTGAAAATCTACTTATTTAAGAAACTGAGGTAGTCAATAGAACCTTGTCCACACTCTTGCGTGCATTGATTAAAAAGAACCTTAGAACTTGGGAAGAATGTTTGCCTCATGTAGAATTCGCTTATAATCATGCAATGCATTCGGCCACTAAGTTTTCTCCATTTGAAATTGTGTATGGTTTTAAACCTTTGTCTCCTTTGGATCTAATTTCTCTACTTTTGAGTGAAAGAGCTAGCTTAGATGGTCAAAAGAAAACATATCTAGTGAAGAAACTACATGAACAAGCTCACAAAAACATTGAAGAACAAACCAAGATGTATACTCCACAAGCAAACAAGGGCCGCAAGGTGTTAATATTTGATGTCGGAGATTGAGTATGGGTTCATTGAGGAACGAACGATTTCCAGCTGAGAGGAAGTCTAAACTAATGTCGAGGGTTAATGGTCCTTTCACTATCACTAAGAAGATTAATGACAATGCCTACCAATTGGATCTTCAAGGTAAGTATAATATAAGTTCAAGTTTCAATGTTTCTGACTTAGCTCCTTTTTTTGCAGATGATCCAGATTTGAGGTCAAATCCTTTTCAAGAAGGGGAGGATGATGTGATCATGACCAATATAAGTAAGAACAAGGAAGACTTGGAGCTCACGGAACAAGACTTGGAGGTTACAGAACAAGACTTGGAGCTCACGGAACAAGAGATCAAGCGTGTACCAGCGGGAGCAACAACAAGATCACGGAGCAAACTCTTCAACCAAGTCATTGGAGGAGTTCTAAAGCATTTTGAGACTCAAGAAGAAGACTATTCAAGTCCAGCCATGATGGTTCTAACTTGCGTTCAACAAGTGGGTGTGTAGTCCATTTGTACTCCTTTTCTCTTAGGTGGTTTTGTCCCATCGGGTTTTCCTCCAAGTCTTTTAATGAGGCCAATGGACTACACAAATCAAGAGGCCCCTTGTTGAATCTAGACTCGGCCCACCTTCTCTCTTTTTCTATTAGGTTTCGGCCAAGTCCTTACTATTTAAGCTCATTCTAAACATTTGAGAAAGGTGACTCATCTTTTATCTACAACTTTTCTTATAATTGTGTTCAATCTCTTTGGTGTGTAATATCCAAAGTCCCCGGAATATCAAAGGTCCCTCCGCCACCTTTGTGAGACCATTCGATCCACCTTTAGATCTCTTCATCTCTCCGAGTAATTAGATCCACTATATCCTCTACTTGCTTCCAAAGTGACGATCTTAGAAGGTTTACGTCAAGAGTAGATCCCAGTCTCCAAAGAACTTAGAAATTGCAGGAATGAGAGATCGAATTCGCGCAAAAATGAGGAAGACGGCCAAAAGGTCGGATTAAATTCAACAAAGAGTCGTATATAGAAAACCGGATAAGTAACTTAGGAGTTATTATCAGATTTATCCAAACTGTTACTTACACGGCGCAAGATTCACAACACTTCCTCTCTGAAAGGTATGAGTCTAAGAAAAGAGAAAAGGAGGAAGAGTCGCCAAATACTCTCTCTAAAATAGGTCAACTTTAGATTTTCCAGTAAAACATATTTGTGATATATTTTAATTTATGTTGTTATGATCTAACCGTTTGTAATAATGATCAATTGTTGGCAAACGAAATTCACTTTCGCTAGCTTCTGAGGTATTGTAATGGAGCGGAAAACAACCAAATTCCAACGAAACATTTTTTCTTGTGCCTTTTTATACATGAACCAATGGTTCTTTTTATTTGTACAAAAAGTACCAAATACTCAAAAAGTAGACCGTTTAGTCGATATATGACACGTGATCTAACCAGAAAAAAAGTTATTTTCAAACCAATCTTTTTATGGAACGCCGATTCCTACATGAACTATACCGTTTGCCAAAAATTAACATAAACTTTAAACTGCTGCTAAAATTGTAATTGATTGTTATTGTTGGCATAATTATCAAAACAACACTGATTTGATAAGTGGAAATAGGTAACTTTTTGGTTATTTTTCAATATCTACTAAGGACTTATTAGATTTATAACTATATATAGAGATATTTTATTTCAAACAACCAAAAAATTTTTATTCAATCACTTTCGAAATAAGTCGTGGTAATTTTTCATTTTGTTTCTCTAATATCAGAATACCTAAAAGTTCTGTAGAGTAAAAAAACTAATAAAAAATCTATTTTGATATCTTTTCTATATAAAGCTAAAAGCATCTACAATTTGAGCGAAACTAGCGAATTTACTCAATTTAATTCATAAATTAGTGTATATATGCACTACTTTAACATACTAATCACATATTTTCAAGATAAATAATTATATTTTCCTCTAATATATGAAATTGATGGAATAATAAATTTTAATAATTTTAAAAATACGTTTATTTAATTTCCATTTATCTCTCTTGTATATTTCTCTTTTGTTAACTTTATTTTTTATCTCCAATAATCAAAATGGCGTTATATTGATAATTATACCAACACACATCAATTATCATAGACGGCTTGAGCATTTAATAGTTGACTCATTAATAAAAATCAATTATTTATTAATTTTTAACAAATTTTTTATGATTTTTTCAATTTTAGATTTTGGCAAACGATTTAAAATTCATGTTGATTTCGACAAATAATATAGTTCGTGTAGAAATTGGTACCTGTTAAATATTTTAGTTTGAAAATAGTCTTTTCCCGGTTAGATCTTTTGCTATCTTTCTACTAAACATTTTTAAAACGGAAGGTTAACTATTGAGTAACGTAATCAATAGTCAATGAGTTTTGGCCATAATTTTTTAGTTTACGTCTAGTTTTTAACTTCTTTGGTATTTCTTGTACAAATAAAATAGATCATCGAGTTTATGTATAGAATTCAAAGAACCATTTTTTTATTTTTGGCAACAATTATATCAACAAGATTTAATCAATTATCTAAATATTTTAGCTGAAGTTATGTAAGATTCACAATCACTATTTAGTAGAAAGATAGATTAAAAGCGAACTAATTGAACCACGAGCTTAAGTCTAAGTCTTGATGTTATGTTCCAGTATATATCTTACAATTTCTTTACGAGGATCACACTTTTCACCAATCTTTTTTCTTTTTCCCAAAAGAAAAGAAAACAAAATCCAAAAACCGTCTGGCATTTTGGGAAGGCATTGAGGAAAATTTCAGTCATTATACTGAATGGGCCTCAACGTCTCTGGTACGTAGTTAATAATACTTTAGGCCCACTTTTCCCCTAACGGACAACGAGAAACACATTTGGTATTTTGGTTAGTTTTCTTGTTATTTTCTGTCTATTCTTTTCCTTTTCCAAATAATAAAAGGCTATTTTATCATTGCCTCACTCGATTGTAACAGCTAAGAGAGGAAATAAAGATGCCTCAGAATTTGACTATCGTGAACACACACAAAAAATAGTAAGATTAAAACATGGTTTTTTTTTTTTTCTTAACATTGGACCATACCAACCCATTAGCCAAATTCCTATATAATATATGTGGTATTTTCTTTCTATTATATATATTATTTTAAATAGGTGTTTCAGTCAAATTGTATGGAAAATAATTATCTTAAACTCTTAAAATAAATTTCTTTCTGTTTTTTTTTCTTTCTGTAACTTTCAAAGTAAAATTATTGGATAGGGAATATATTGGGTATCAATACCATAAAGAAGAAAAATAGAAAAAGATAATGGATTCGTAAAAATGAGACTTTGATTAGTTGTGTGGCAGAGAATCTCATCCAAAATGAGACAAAGCGAGAAATTGCTTTAGAAAAGTTTGTGTGCGTTGTCGATTCCATATTTGCATATAAACCCTAAAATTACTAACCCTCCATAAAAGTGATATATGTAAAGATAGGTTATTAGAATTCCTTCTTGGCAATTTTATTAGTATTATAATATTATATAAAATTAGTCCTATACTATAATTTTTTTATATTGTGAATTATGTGTATATCTATAAAGTTGCTAATTTAACGAAGGGGAAACAATGGCATTCGTCTTTTTAATACTGAAAAATGGAGATTGCAAAGTGATGAGAACCTAACCCTAAACCATCAATTATTCTAATTACCGAATGTACCTTTTAATTTATAGAATTACTAGCTACTAGTTTATATCTACCATTATCTGATTTATTAAGGAAAATTTACATTGAATATTTTTGAACTATTTTATTTTTAAATAATAAAGTCAATAGTTTTCTGAAATAGTACATCAGATAGAATATAATTCCATTTTAATATTTTTATGTCGTTCTTGCATGTTAAAAACTTTAGAATAATGTTTTAACTTTAATTTAAGAAATTATTCTAAAGTCCACTCACTCACTCCATAGCATTCCAAAATAACAAAGAGTTACCAATGGAGAAAATCTGTCTATAATGCCTTAAGAGTATTTCATACCAATTTAGCTGTCTGAAATTGCTTGATTTTTTCATAGTGTCTGGATCATATATTTATATATTTATTTGAACTGACAACAATTCTACTAGAAAGATTTTCACAAATCGCTAAAAAAAACAATTCTAATAGAAGATTTTATGAAGTTTTTTTTTAAAAAAAAACTTGATTCGAAAACCCATAATATAAGTGGTTTAATAGCTCATATTACGAATATGTTGACAAAATGAACATAGGAATATCTGGCAATTTTTGCTCTTTCTATTGGAGCAGATTGAACTTTATAGATCTTGAAAGCGGACAATGACTATTAATTCTTTCATTAAAATATTATTCAAGGTTTCTTTCTTACATAGTGTCTTGAATTTAGTAAGTTCTTAAAAGATAATCTCTTATGAAAAAGAAATCTTTAAAATATCATTTTTCTTCTTACAGCTATCACCTAACTCTGAATTTTTTAAAAAATACTACTTCTACAAATTAAATTTTGTGATTGAACTCGATCCTAAATATTAGGTTCAAAGTGTTTTTTTTTTTAAAAAAGCAATGGTATTAATATTCTTAAGAACTCACAGGTAACAAAATTGTAATGGAGGACATGACATATTTTAGGCATCCACTATACATAATTGACAATCTAAATTTAGAGTCAATGTTTTTCAATTATGTAATCATTTTGTGCCCAGGAATCCAGGACAGTTATTTACTTCAATTATCAAGTCAAAAGGAAAAACTACTTAATATATCCCAAGAAAAAAGGAAAAAAGAAAAGACAATCAACCAATTAATTCATTTTTTGGCGTTTTGCTATCAAAAGTTCAGAAGGATATCTCCAATGGATTTCTAGGGTGGGAAATTATAAAAGTACTTGTGTCGTTTTCCTATCAGAAGATGTCACTCCCAATTTAACATTTAATCGTAATCCACCCTGTCGAATTGTTTTAAAACTCTTCTCGGTTTTGAATTACGTGTCAAATTCCGATTTCTCCAAGATTTAATTTCGGAAACTGTCCTGTCCTTTTCGGCAAAAATTAAAGAAAAATAAAATGGGTTATCTTTTCTTTTGTTACTATATAAATGTTGAGTTTCTTGGACTCAGCTAATGATTTTGATACAGGGATTCAATTCTTTTATACTACATGTAATAGACTAAAAATGTTATAAACTTTAAGTTATAAATTGAGTCTGAAAATTTTAGAGATAAAATTAAAACGATAAATTCACAACCATTCTATAAAAAACTAATCAAATTGAACACTTACAAGAACAGAAAACCGAAAAAAAATATATATATTGAGGGGTATAACATCAACAAAAACTGTATATATAACAGAAAATCCTAAAAAAGAACTGAGAAAATACAACTCCAACACAACCATATTGAGGAGAAAATGAAATCGAGAATACCAAAGTCTAACAATTTTTTTATAAAGGATTTCCGAGAACCAAAGTTCAACAATAAAAAATAACTTTTGAGATGGAAGAATGCTAAAAATGACCATCAAAAACTTGCAAGCGAACGCTCACAAATCTTTTATTCGTGACTTATCTATATAATCTCAAATAACAGATTCTCCTTCATATTGACTAAATCATTTATCTCTTTAATCTCAAATAATTAAACTACCATTTATATATTTCCTCATGCTAATATTAAAAATATATATAAGTAGTGGCCTACAAAATTTTCACTTTTTACCATACCATATGAGTACGAAATAAAAATATAATGTACGAGTGTGGTCACAGCCCAATGAAAAAGGACAAGGCGTGATGTTAAAAATGGTCCTAAATTGACATATCTTTATAAATTAAAAGTTTAAAGCTTTTAGGATTGCTATCTAAAATTTCAAATTTCACAAAAGGATGATTCTGTAAATATTAATAATGGAAAATATAAGGATTATGTCCACTATAAATTGGTATATAAGTTTGACAAGACAACGTGCAATATAATATATGCGGTCTTAAGATGTGGACTTAACATAAGGTATGATAAGAAATAAAGATCCAAAGTTTTGATCTTTGAGGGCAAACATAGATCGTACTAAGAAGAGAACCAAATTTATGTTAATAACGATTCAGAGAAATTAAATACGTTTAGGTACTATCCATCCATTTAGATGTTTAGGGCTCATCAACACCCAAATGTGGTCCATTTCCTTTTGTTCATGTGGTCCAATTTTGGTATATACTATATAACTCTATAATACCTTCATATACTCTACATTTTTATTTGCCCAAGTATTTTGCCGATGCCTATAATTTGCTTATCAAACAGTACCCTAATGTTATATTTGATCGTATAGAATTATATATATTTATACCTCTTTTTTTTTTTTGTCAACATTGGGTCACAATTGGCCGGCCCAATAGCCAAGTTCCTGCATAATGCAGGCGGTGGGACTCGATCCCTGGTTGTGCAAGTACGTCCGCTTCTTGTGGACTTACCACCTGCCACTAGGCCAAAAACCACTTGCATATTTATACCCCTTTAATGTGAATATAAAGTTAATTTCTGACTCCCATTAAATCACTTATAAACTATATATTGTAAAATATGTCAAGACATTTTCTCTGAATTGAAATGAATCATTTTGCTGCCAATATAATAAACATGTATTGCGGTTATCATATTGTCACACGATGTAATTTATCACACTTCAGATTTAGAATTGCAATTATAAAGAAGAAGAGATTTGGAATTTAAAAACTACAATGATTTTTTTGGTCGAACTAACTACAATGTATTACAATCTCTTTTCAAGGATTTTTTTCTTTTTCTTTTTTTTTTTTTTTTAAAATTTAAAACNTTTTTTCTTTTTCTTTTTTTTTTTTTTTTAGAACTTGAAACTATGTTTGGGAAGTGATTTTGGTTAAATGATCAAAATGTTAATCTACGAATATTTTTTACCATTGGACTCTAGAAAAACGTGTGAACTCCACATCATATTTGTTTAAAGTTTCGGGAGTTTAACTATAAATCAGCCTGTATGGATCTAATTCTTAAAGAAAATGGAAACTATATTACACAAGTCGAATCTTGCAGCTGAACCAGAGAAGGTAAAGAAAGAAGACAAACTCACACGTTTATGACAAAAACAATATCTAGATCCACTAAGAGGAAGAAGACAGAGCTCAACTCATCTAACTTGCTTAAATTATTATTATTTTTTTTTGTCAACAATTTGATCGATAAAACTCGATCCATAACCTAAAGTCGACTCCGTAAAATCCCTTTCTAATCTATTAGTATATTAGAGAATAACCGAACCACAGTACCTGTATCATAAGCTAAATCATCCCAACCACTAGACAATTACCTTTTATTTTACAAAAAAACCAACCAATAAAATACAATAAAACTTGGGTTGGGTAACTGGTACTCAAAAGCACCTATCCTTGGGTTGTGGAGAGGTGCTTCTAAAGTCCATAGCACAATTTCTTTCTATTTATGCAATGACGTGCTTCAAATTGACTAAGTTCCAGTGTAAGAAACTTGTAAGTGCAATGTCGAACTTCTAGTGGAATAACACAGGGAACAAAAAGTAGGTTCATTAGATAGCTTGGAAAACATTATGTACACCAAAGAAATATGGTGGATTCGGCTTTAGAGATGTGGAAGTTTTTAACCAAATGCTTTTAGACAAACAGGCCTGGAGAGTGCTTTCAAAGTCTAACTCCCTCTTAGCTCGGATTTATAAGAGCAGGTATTTTCCGCGCGTTAAATTTTTTGGAAGCAAACAAAGGCACGAGACCATCATACGCGTGGCATAGTCTACTCTTTAGTCATGACTTACTTCAGAAAAGTCTTGTTAATGTCTTTGGTGATGGTACTCAAACAAAGGTTTGGCTGGATAATTGATTCTTTGATAAAACCCCTCATCGACCTTTACCACGAGCCATCATCTCGGACATGGATGCTTTGGTTAACACATTGAATTCTCAATCGAATCTATTAGCTTAACAATGGTTTCTGGTTCCCTGAAATTAAACGTTAGCACATCCTGGATAAATGGGACTAAACTTTGTGGAATTGCTTTGATTCTGCGTGATAGCTCAGGATTTGCTCTACATCATGGTCGTGATGCGCTACCTCCTACCTCAAACATGATTTTGGCTGAATTTAAATGTGGACTTTGGGCGTTGCAGAGCATTTTGGACCAGCGGTATCGTAACATTATACTCTCCTTGGAAGGTAAAGTTGCAGATGCTATTGATTGTCCTCGCTTGTGGCTGAGGTTCTGCTCTTATTTGACTCATTTTGGTACCCTACGAGATAGTTTTGATCTCTATCGCTATGAGAAGACATCATGCACAACCAATACATTCGCACGACAATTGGCTTGCAGTGTAACTAGAGATGGCCGCTATAACTCGTATGTAGCAATCGGCTGTCCATCGTGGTTAGTAGCTTCCCTTGAAGAAGATCGTCGATGATTATTTTATTTTTCGTAACCTCTTTGCTTTACTTGTTGTAAGGTGTGATTTCTTTTATTTGCTTTTTTGAACTATATTCTCTATATTTTCTCTTAATGAATTGCTTTCAGGCGCAAAAAAAAAAGTTTCAAAGAATTTAGTTCTTTTTATTTTTCTAAAGCGCTTGATTGAAATTTAATTTGTTTTGATCAAACCATAGAACAAAAATTACTCTCTTTGTTTTTTTAGAGTATCATTATAATACTTTTCACATATATTAAGAAATACTTTTATATTTTTGTGATTATATTTAATGAAAATTTCAGATTCTATATGATGAATCATTTTGATTTGTAGATAGAAATGAAATTTGTTGTTAAAATTCATATTGACATTGTAAAATGTTATGATTTATGTGATAAAAAATTAAGCCAGAATGACATTCTTCTAAAATTGGAGTGAGTACGTTTGTTTGAAAACATTTGTAGCAATTGTGATTTACTGGATCTATTATCAATTACTACATCTCATAATATAATTCTTTCAGATAAAAACATGCATATTTTTTTTGTCATAACAATTCACATAAAAACCCGATCTATACCTAAACCTACATGTACTCAGCAAAATATTCGTATTTATAAACTTAAATTTTCAACCGATTAAAATATTTTTTAAAATTCAACCAATGCAGTCAAATGCATTTATGATGCATAAAATTATGTGAACACCTTAAAATAAACAACCTTTTCCTAAAATACCTTCTGTATTGAAAGTTTGAAACAAAGAGTAGTATTTCATAATTTGATATTTAGAAAATAATTGTTGTGTCTATGTATCAGAATATCAGTAATCAATTCATTGGATCAGAGATCATATCTTAAAATAGATTTCACTTTTCAGATCAAATATTGTAGTGTATAGTAATATAGATCACACAGAGAGGTCAGACATATATTAGTCATGGGACCGACATCAATGCTGTTTTGTTAACTTCTTACCGGAACACGTTCTTTATTCAGTAACCACACACACACAAATGTTGGGACTTCAGACGATATTATTTAGTGTTATGAGTTAAAACTACCAGCTAGTTCTTTAAATGTCAGCAAAATTACCAGATTACTTTAATTTTTCACATTTTGAATAGTTCTTATGGGCCAGAAAAAAAGAAAGAAATAGTTCTTATGGGTCTAGCTATTTATACCAGACCTAATTATCTAAAGTAAAAAAAAAAAGGTAAGAAGTCTAGAGACTTTTCCTACATTGAGAGTATCATACGTTTGAGATTCTCTTACCATAAATAGGCCAGTTGTTTTTCTGGTCAAAAGATAAATTATAAATATATACCAAGTGAATTACCTATAGAATCTATGAATATTTGTTGTCCCAAAGAGTAACAAGAACTGTTTTATACAAACTTCAAGTTTCCATATTTGTTGGCTCAGCGGTTGATCTTCAGCCTAGCTTCCACTTTTGGATCGGAGGTCCATCATCGTTTTGCAGTATATTATTTACCAAGAGAGAATCTATCTTCAACAGACGGTAATTACTAAAATTCTGTGTAATTATTACATAACAGAAGACTAAAGAAAAAATTAAAACAGTGACGGGTTTGTCATGATGTCTTCAATTGATAAAAATAAAATAAAAAGTGATTTTCTCGTGATAATCTTGGTAAAAGTTAAATTTTATTTAGAGATATATTTAGACATTTATAAAATTTTACAGAATAATTATCATTTCATAAGTCACATACAAAATCTTAAAATCAATTGAAAGAAACGGAAACATACAATCACTGTATGTTATTGTGCTCTTTTATTTGCTTTTTCTTGCGTTCCTTATACATATACACCTATTGTAATTAATTTAATAATTAATTTACATAAAATGAAGATAAAAACCATAAAAAGTGATGTGCAAATTACTGAAAATGATCTTTGGCACTTGATTAAGACCAACTTCAATGCTTTAGTCTGTTATATTTCCTCTAAAAAAATGGTTATCTGAAAATAGTGATGAGTTTGACCATCTCTACTAATTCACTTTATTTTTTTCCCTCTAAAAATAGAGTTCTTTGACAATATAGATGAGTTTGCTTTAATAGTCTATTCTATATTGTACTTCAAATGAATATAGAGTAAAAAAAGAGAATCCAAAAAATTTACTCCAAATTTGGCGTAAAAAATAAAGTATCATTGGATACATTTTTTCTCTAAATATAGAGTTTTAAATAAGATTTAAAGTATTATAAGAGATGTTTTAATGGACTATTCTATTTTTTACTC
Source organism: Lepidium africanum (assembly GCA_900406405.1). Lineage (NCBI taxonomy): Eukaryota > Viridiplantae > Streptophyta > Magnoliopsida > Brassicales > Brassicaceae > Lepidium > Lepidium africanum. The sequence continues at coordinate 61,458 of OVAX01000693.1, forward strand.
CAAATAAATATAAATTAAAAAATAGAGAATTCCAAAAAATTCCTCTAAATTTGGAATTAAAAATAGAGATCTTTAGTAATAAAGTTAAAAATAGAATACCATGAAGACATTCTTACAATATAGAATTCTTTGGAGTGAGATTTAAATGGAGATGCTCAAAGTTAACTTAACATGTTACATTATTCTTTGAGATTACGTATACATGTTAGATACGCATTTATCTAAAGAAAATATCATCGTTTTGGTTTCCAAAATTATATATATAAAAGCAAAGTTGTTTCTCTCCATCCATCTGACATGTGTCATTTTAAAGTGTTTTTATTGGACTACATCACTTAAAACTCATCCTTTAAATTAATTATAATACACATAAACATTTTAATTAATTATACACATCATCTAATTTAAATTGTCTAAAAACAAAAATTATCAATTTATAGTTTGATTAAAAATAGTAAATGAAAGAGTCCTAATATGCATAGTATTTTATCATATATAAAGTACAGTTTCTTAAAGTTACTAATCATACAAAGATTTTGCGGTATCTTATAATTTAAAGTTTAGTTTCAAAAATTAGTAATTAACAAGATTCTTTTACGTATATAATCTTATTATATAAAGTTGAATTTTAAATTTAGTAATCTTATTATATAAAGTTGAATTTCAAAACTAGTAATCCAACAAATGTATAAAATTCCAAAACATTATTCCAAAGAAATTAAGTTTTATTTAATAAAAAACTTATTACATAAAGTTGGGTTTCAAAAGTTAGTAATCAACAAGATTCTCTCATGTGTTGAATCCAACGATCCAAAATCCTATTATATAAAGTTAGGTTTCAAAAGTTAGTTTTCAATGAGATTCATCCACGTGTTGAATCCAACAATCCAAAAATATCCTATAATTTAAAATTGAGTTTAAAATATTAGTAATTAATAAGATTCTTTTACATATCGAATCTTATTATATAAAATTAGATATTTAAAGTTAGTAATCTATTAAAAGTATAAAATTCCAAAATATTATTCAATATATTATTAAATTTTATTTAGTAAAAATAAACTCGTACATCGCACGGATCCATATCTAGTATATATAAATTACGTGCTTCCATGTTTGCGTATAGTAAGCAAAAGAAAATCTTTACATAAATTTAAATGAACTACCAAACATAACTGCATTTGAAACAATAGGACCCTATATTATATTCACTTATATATATATAGTTTAAATGCAGAAAACAATAGGGACTTAAGATTTGAGTTCTTGATTTGTTATGTTAACCTTAAACAAAAAAACAACGACAAAAGACCGTACGGTACGGAAACCATGTAAAACAAAGGGACGCACAAAACTAACGAACGAGTTATTATTATTACAGAAGAAAAGAGCCAATGAGAACTCGACAACACATTAAATAGTTTATTTCCCAAAGAGCCCCGTAAAACTTTATCCCCACTCTGGTCTCTTCCACTCTATGTGGCTTTTATTTTTTTTTTATTTTTTGCCACAAATATCATCAACTATGTATTCACATCTCGTACCGTATTTATACCACATCACTTACGTCACTGTGGACTCACGCGAAAACCAATGAAAGTCCACACCAAAATAAATAAATAAAATATAGAATTATCTCATTCAACACAAAAGATACCCAGAGAGACATAAGAAAGAAAGACTTATACTTTGGTCATTTCAGGGTTGTCGTTTCTCTCTCTTGTTCGTGAAGAGTTTTTGAGGAGAGAGAGAGAAAGATGGGAAGAGGTAGGGTTCAGCTTAAGAGGATTGAAAACAAGATCAATAGACAAGTTACTTTCTCAAAGAGAAGGTCTGGTTTGCTCAAGAAAGCTCATGAGATCTCTGTTCTCTGTGACGCTGAGGTTGCTCTCATCGTCTTCTCTTCCAAAGGCAAACTCTTCGAATATTCCACCGACTCTTGGTAATTTTATTCACTAAATCATCTATTGTATTTATACTATATATATCACATCGATCAAATCCATCTCGATTTTATACTAGATTGTGTTTTTTGTTCGTACGTCTCCATCTCGATCCTCGTCATACTTTGAAACTAAATCCAATTCGTGTATCTTAATTGGACTGTAGATTTGTTTGTTCCCTAAGAAGTGGCTCGAGAAATTAGGGTTTTGTGTTTTGGGATTTTACGTACGGACGCATGAAAAAGCTGTTAATGTTTATTTTTCTTTGCTTAAATAGAATGAAAATAGCATAAAATTATGAAACTTAGTACACAGACTTACGATCTGATTGCCCCTTTTGATGTATGGAAGCACGTGCACACAGACACGTATTCTTGTATAATATATATATGTATATAATATGTATGATACTCATAAGTAAAATTGAAAGTAAGAAAGATTGATTTGAAACGATGAGATAAAGCAATTTTTACAAGGATGTGCTATAATCCAATGGACAATAACATAACGTTAAACATATATGTAAGTTCGTACTGATATAAATGCGTGTCTGCATGTATGTATGTTTGTTTGTACTATCATATATCGATTTATAATAATGATCATACCGTTTGCTTTGATAACCGAGTCAGGAGGCAAACTCGAATCTTTGCATGAATTTGTGCGTTTTGTTTTCATTGCTGTTTTGTGGATTCAACAATGCCAGGTCTTATATACATGTTTGTGTTATTTGCTTATTTTTAGTTATCTTTGACAGTTTACCAAACAAGGAAAACTTTTGGACATAAATGTTACTCATTATAACATGAACACTTATAATATTTTTTATATGGATCAAATTAACTAAGTGTCGACTTTTTTTAGCATGGAGAGGATACTTGAACGCTATGATCGCTATCTATATTCAGACAAACAACTTGTTGGCCGAGAAGTTACGCAGAGTGTAAGTTTTACTATGTCTCTTCTATGAGTCCCACTTAACTATGTATCTTAATTTGTTGTTATAATTAACTATCTATCGTATAACCATGTTGTAGGAAAATTGGGTTCTAGAACATGCCAAGCTCAAGGCAAGAGTTGAGGTACTTGAGAAGAACAAAAGGTATATGTAGTATACTCATCTATACATAGCTTCAAATTAAGCTTGCGGAATAAACTGTGTGTTTTACAGGAGCACTTATCCCAAGCTAGTCAACTAAACTTTGGGTTACACATACTCTTCTAATGTATCCTACTTCATTTTTTGTAGTCCTTATTGTTTTTTTTTTTAAAAGTCCTAATTAGTTAACATAAGTTAAGAGGAATGCATGTGTTTCATGACTTCGTTATTTCTCATATATAACTTATGATACTATACGGCAATCGAGAAACTTGCCATTTGTGTCTTAGATCCTCATAAAGATCATCTTCTCTGAGGCATCATTGTTTTAACCTTAGAATAGCAAGTACAGTTTCCTTCTATAATCAGTACTCACCAAAATGAAAATGTGCAGGAATTTTATGGGAGAAGATCTTGATACATTGAGCTTAAAGGAGCTTCAAAGCTTGGAGCATCAGCTTGATGCTGCTATCAAGAGCATTAGGTCAAGAAAGGTAATTAGAGAACGTTGATACATATGTATGTATGTGCATGAAGCTTTAGATCGTAAAATTGATTAGTTTGGCAATGTATTAATTGAGATTTGTGATATCTTTGTTTAACTGAATTGATTATATTTGCAGAACCAAGCTATGTTTGAATCCATATCTGCCCTTCAAAAGAAGGTAAAGTGTCAACTTTTTTATTTTAGTATATAAATAAATATATGTATATATGTACATATTAATATTTTTAATAAACTCGTGTTTACTATATGTGACCATAACCCACTCAACTATGTTTGCAAGTTTTCAACAACTACTAAATCAGAATTAATTACATCGTCAAAACAGTTTGGCTTTTAGAAATAACTTGATTTGTTTTATATAAATCATCAGGATAAGGCCTTGCAGGATCACAATAATTCGCTTCTGAAAAAGGTTAGAAGAAATCTAATTTTGAATTAAGTGATTATATTTGAATTTGAAATGGGATTGAATGAAATAATTTACATAGCAAGGTGATCATATATATATCATCAAATCTTTATCAATATATTATGTTTAAGAATATTCTACAACTGTTACATAAAAATATTTGTATCTAATTACAATTACACATAGAATTCTCAACAGTTTATTTAAATATAATAGCACAAAGAATGAAATTGATTGATTAATTGAGACATGAATACACATGTATATAGTAATACTCGATTCATAGTATTAAATTTCCTTATCATCTATCAACTAGGAAAGAACCGTTTGGTTCTAAGTTTTAGGTAACTTCAGTTTTCGATTCGGTTCGATTCAATTTTGATCCTAGAAAGAACTGTTCGGTTCTAATTTTTAGGTAACTTCGGTTCTCAGTTCGGTTTGGTTCCGGGAACCAAAATTAGTTAATACTAAAATATTTTGGTTAGTTTTTCATATTTTTTAGGGTATTTGGTTACTTTTTGAAAAAAGTAATCATTTGGAACCAAACCAATATTATTTTAGTACTATTTTGCATTCACTTTTTTGAAACTGGAACCGAATTGAACTTTAATAGGTACTCATTAGTTATCACATTTCTAGAACTGAAAGAGGCGGAACTGGAACCGAACCGAACTGAATCGAATTTTTGTTGATACCTATTAATTACCACTTTTCTAGAATCAAAAGAATCGAAAACAAAAAACCTGACCCGAACGGAACCAAAGAACCGAATGTTCAGGACTAGTAGTGGGAAGGGGTCATACTCCTGATGTTAGAGTTACTACTTGGATCATCCTTACTACTAGATTAAGAAATACTCGAACTCAGCTAGTGAAGTATAATAGTATAATACATATTATAATTTTAATATGATATGAGAGAAGTATTTTACATAGATGAACAATTAACTTTGAAAATTGAAAGGTCTACTTGGAAAAATTTGAAGTGGTTAATTAAATCTTTCTAATAATTATATAAAATATTTTATAATTTTGCCAGTTCATTTAAAAAAAGTTGTAAGAAAAATAAAGTATAAAATTCGTGCAACTCTATATTTAGAACTAGTAATACTTTTTCTGTTTACTTAGTATTACTTACTAATGATGATAGATAAAGGAGAGGGAGAAGAAAACGGATCAGCAAGGACAATTTATGAATTGTTCCAACTCTTCTAATTCAGTTCTTCTGCCTCAGTACTGCGTTACCTCTTCTAGGTCTCCTCTCTTCTTCTCTCTACTATATTCCTAATTAGATTTCCTTTTGTACTTTTCATGTATATATGAATGAAAAATTCCGATCTTAATTTATAATAAAATGGGCAGAGATGGTTTTATGGAAAGAGTTGGCCAAGAGAACGGCGGTGCACCGTCGTTAGCGGAACCGAACACTCTTCTTCCGGCTTGGATGCTACGTCCTACCACCAATGAGTAGAATCTATTTCCTCTTCCTCTCTCTCTTTATATATACACCATCATATATTAATGTTTTATATTTTCATAACAAATATATAAGCAATTTTTTTGGTGGCTTTGTACTCATTATTGAACTTATATATATATGTTTAGTTCATATTTCTATATGTATTGATGAAATTAAATGTCAAGACGTTACGTACGTAAGCTATCATTAGATTCACTGCGTCTTTCTTTAGAACAAAAGTTTCCTATAGTACCTTTTTTCGGTTTGCTTAACGCAATATATCAATATTATAATTATTAGAACAATAGCTTCCTATAGTACCTTTTTTTGGTTTGTCTATGTGCTCAATTTCTTTTATGAATTAATAGAAACTTGATATTTAAAATGCTCAAATCTACTCTTATACTCTCATATCTTGTGCTTTAAAGTTGTCGTGGCAAGTACCGCATGGCACACATACTACAAAAAAATATGCCCGATTCTTACGACATATTCCGTCGGGTTTTGTCGCAAAATGGTCATTTACGACGAAAACCGACAAAAAATTGTTGTCGCTAAACCGTGGTCAGAAATTTTGGTTCTGTCGGTTTTCGTCAAAAATTTCTGACGGTCACTGACGGACAATCACGGTCGGGTTTTAACCGTCGAAAATTGTTGGGTTTTAATCCGTCGGTTTCGGTCGGCTATCAACCGGTCGGGAATACAACCGTCGGTTGTCGTTGGTTATTTGTCGTCGGAAACCGTCGGGCTTCATCCGTCGGTTTTGGTCGGTAATTAAAAATTTAAATTGTTTTAGAATAAATAAATTTTAAAATATAAAATAATTATAATTTAGAAATGATATTTATAAAAGTTAATTAAATGTACTAATTATGTTTTATTACACATAAAATGTAACGCAAACTACAGCCTAGGGTCCTGAGTCTTGCTATCCGGGAATGAGCGTGGAGTGTCAAACATACTCATGAGCTTGGCAATCTGAGCTTCCTGCCTTGCTAGCCGGTCCTCGTTCCTCTCCTGGTATGTGCGGAAATCGGTCTGGGTTTGCTCTAAGGTCGCTCGAGATCAACCAGCTCCTGACGCTTGATATATCATGGTTTTTCCAGTTTTTCAGCCATGATATAAGTCCTTTTATAGAGTCTTT